>VSMD01063469.1:1803-33801 GCA_008750895.1 Mirza zaza | reverse complement strand
ACACCGCCTTAATGCGAAATGCGCATGCTCACACTCAGTCCCCGGAAGTGAGCGCGAGCCGCGCCCCAGCGAATCAGTCACGGCCACCCGGCTGGACCCGGAAATAAAATCCACAACAGGTCGCTGACGTCACCTCCGGCGCCGCCGCCAGAGGCGCGCCATGTTGGCTCGCACCTCCGTCGTCCCGTCAGCGGACGCTTCCGGAAATGGAAGCGTGGCCCATAAAAGTGGCCGCTCCCCTTCGCGGTCGTAGGTAACGCGGGGAGCGTGTCTCTGGAAAACGCGGCGGTCTCGGGAAACGTGGCTTCCGCGGCGTTCCGGAAGGAAACGGGAGGTGGGAAACGCCCCGGATGCAAGATGGCGGCGGCGCGGACGCGCAGTGCGTGATGGGAGTGGAGCATGCGCGTTCCGCGCCTGCCTGTCCCAGGCTGACGTGGTAGAGGCTTGGGCTGGCGGGGCCCTCGTGTGCGGGAGGGAGGGGACCGCCGGGGTGGCGCGGCCTGGTGACAGCCCTGCTCGAGAGTCACGGCGATGTCCCCGCCTGGCCGTTGTGACAGTCCGGCAGGCATGGGAGATTTGCAAGAAGAGAAAATAAAAATAAGAAATAAAAGAATAGCTTGGTAATAATAAACATATAAATAAATAAAATAATAAACTGGTAATAATAAATAAATTAATTAATTAATAAAATGGTAATAACATAGAAACGACTAAAATGAATAATAAATTGGTAATAGTAACTAAACAAATTGGTGATAAATAATAAGTTGGTAAACAAATTGGTAGTAAATAAAATAGTAAATTGGTGATAATAAATAAATAAGAAATTGGTAACAATAAACATAGAAACGAATAAAATGAATAATAAATTGGTAATAGGAACTGAAGAACAAATTGGTGATAACTAATAAGTTGGTTGGCAAATTGGTAGTAAATAAAATAGTAAATTGGTGATAATAAATAAATAAGAAATTGGTAACAATAAACATAGAAACGAATAAAATGAATAATAAATTGGTAATAGTAACTGAAGAACAAATTGGTGATAAATAACTAATAAGTTGGTAAACAAATTGGTAGTAAATAAAATAGTAAATTGGTGATGATAAATAAATAAATAACAAATTGGTAACAATAAACATAGAAACGAATAAAATGAATAATAAATTGGTAATAGGAACTAAAGAACAAATTGGTGATAAATAATAAGTTGGTAAACAAATTGGTAGTAAATAAAATAATAAATTGGTGATAATAAATAATAAATTCCTGACACTAAACTAAGTAATAAATTGGTGATACTAAATTAAGTAAATAATAAACTGATGATAAGTAAAATAACACATCGGTAATAATAAACAAATTAAAAATCGGTAATAATAAATAAAATGATGAATTGGTAGTAATAAGTAATAAATTCTCGATGCTGCATGAAATAATAAATTGAGTGACACCAAAGCAAGTAACAGATTGGCAACACCAAAGCAAGTAACAGATTGGCAACACCAAGATGATACACCGGTAACAATGAATGATAAATTGGTAATAATCAATAAAATGATGAACTGGTAGTAATAAGTAATAAATTCTCGATGCTACATGAAATAATAAATTGAGTGACACCAAAGCAAGTAACAGATTGGCAACAGCAAGATGATACACCGGTAAGAATGAACGATGAATTGGTAGTAATAGACAGAGGAAGGAATGGGTTCAGATCAACGCATGGGGGCCCAGGGCAGCTGATGGCTGTGGCCGAAGCATCTCAAGGTCGGCATGCCACCATGTGTGCCCCGTGGAGAACCGGTCCTACCACGAGTCGTGCTCTCCTGGCCCTGCCCAGCAAGGGGGCCCTAAGGCCAGGCCTGCTGCAGCCTGGATGACGTCCCTCCCACGGGCAAGTGGGGGCACATACGCCCCCCAGGTTGAGCCTCACTGGCAACCCGGGTGCCTTCAAGGTGGCCCTGATCTGTCCCCCCTACGCTCCGGGCAGCTCCTGCAGCAGAGTGGGCACACTGGTGGGTCAACACGACAGCACTCATCACAGAGGCCTGCAAATCCCCTGGCAGCAGCAGCACCTCCACCCACCTCAACGGTGCCACCACCCGAGAGGACCGTCGCCTTGATCTGAGGTCTGGGGAGGGTGGCCGGCCACCCCCCCCCCCCGGCCTCCGCAGAACTCCATGCCATGCCACACCGTGTCACCTTTGCGTTTATTTGGCACCAGACACAATTGGACAGAGTGCTCCCTTGGCATCTGGGCTTCCTGGCTCCCGGGGAAGTGGCCATCCCACCTCCACCTGTGCCATACAGGAGCAGGACCTGCCAGCTGCTACCACCGGCCACCCCACCCCACGGTGTTGTTTTGTGTCTGAAGGCCACCCGCCTTCACTCACCCAGCCAGCCCTTGGGGTGCCTCCTACTCCCAGTGCAAGAGCCAGACCACCGGGGTTTCCTGCTGCAGGAATTGGGGGGTGCTGGGAACAGCAGGTGGGGGGGGAAGTCTGGTGACAGGAGGGTGGGGGGTGACAGTGACCATGCCTTAGTCTGTCCGGTAAGGCCCACTCTGGGCCCAGTGACCTGCACTGGGATTTCTTCACTCTGCCCCTCACTTCCTTTAGGGCAAATAACACAGCAGAACCACATGGGTATTTTAGTGCATTTTTTTTTTTTTTTTATCTATTAAAAGAATTCGAATTTGCAAAAAAATATATAAAAAAATAAATAAATAAAAGAAAAATATTTTTTTCAAAAAATAATAATGAATGCGTAATAATAAATAAAACCAATCAATAATATCGGGGTGGCAGTGATTTAAGGCACGGTTTAATATTTTTATTTATTTATTTTGAGACAGAGTCTCGCTCTGTTGCCCAGGCTAGAGTGAGCGCCGTGGCGGCAGCCTCCGACTCCTGGCCTCTCAGCGAGCCTCCTGCCTCAGCCTCCCTCCCGAGTAGCTGGGACTTACAGGCACGTGCCACCCCATGCGGCGAATTTTTTTTTTTTTTTTTTTTTTAGTGGTTTGGCTGATTTCTTTCCTATTTGTCATGAAAACCAGTGGCAACGCCGCTGAGAGAATTAGAGCCTCATTCTGCCATAGAAACATCCAGAAAGGTATTTTCCATGCTTAAACAAAGAACATAGTAGCAGTTTCAGAATTGGCATTAATTTAGGGAGTCACATGTTCGAATCAGAAAGAACATGGGCTTCCTGCAGACAGGAAAGAAACAAAGAAGAAGAAATAAATAATAAAAAGGTAATAAATAATAAAAGAAAATAAATAAAATATAAAAAAAGAAATAAAAAATAGAAAAATAATAAATAAATAATAGATATGCACACCAAATCAACTGGGGAAAATAATAAAGACAAAAAAGTAGAATTTAATGAATTTATTTTATTTCATCTGACTTTTTTCTTTATATTTTTTTTCTTTTTTTTTGCAGTTTTTTTTTGTTTTATTTTAGCGTATTATGGGGGTACAAGTGTTAAGGTCACTTATATTGCCCGTGTATTTTTTCCTTTTTCTTTTTCAGATCTAATACTCTTTGAAAATGAATTTAAAAATAATGAAAAAAGAAAAAAAAATAAAAACAAATAAAAATATAAATAAATAATAGATGTTATTGTTTGGGCATAACCCTGACTTGGGTGATACTGTCCCTCTTTTTTTTTTTTTTTTTTTTTTTTTTTTTGAGACAGAGTCTCGCTCTGTCACCCGGGCTAGAGTGAGTGCCTGGGCATCAGCCTCGCTCACAGCAGCCTCCACCTCCTGGCCTCCAGCGATCCTCCCGCCTCAGCCTCCCTCCCGAGTAGCTGGGACTCCAGGCACGCGCCACCACGCCCGGCTCGTTTTTTCTCTATATATTTTGAGTTGTCCAGCTCATTTCTTTCTATTTTTTTACTCGAGACGGGGTCTCGCTCTTGCTCAGGCTGGCCTCCAACTCCTGACCTCCAGCGAGCCTCCAGCCTCGGCCTCCCAGAGTGCTAGGATGACAGGTGTGAGCCTCCTCGCCCGGCCTCAGCGCTTCTCTTTATGAGCTTTTGAGGAAGTTCCACCCGGCAACTTCCACCTACTCGTCATGGCCCAGGACTGAGTCATTTGGTCGCCTGTCCCCGAAAGGAATTCTGAGAAGTGTGTAGTTCTTTTTTTTTTTAATATGTATTTATTTATTTATTTTTTTTTATTTCGGCATATTATGGGGGTACAGATTTTAAGGTTTCAGTAAATGCCCTTTCCCTCCCCTCTCCTAGAAGTGTGTAGTTCTTCATCTCGGCTTGTCGTTGCCCTAATCAATCCAGTATTCTATTAAAAGAACAAGTTGGAGAGTAGACACGTGGGCAGCCCAGTAAAGATCCATTAAGCAGGATTCATCAGAGCCTTTAAAATTCCAACGATCGGCTGGGCGCGGAGGCTCACGACTGTCATCCCAGCACTCTGGGAGGCCGAGGCGGGAGGCTCGCTCGAGGTCAGGAGTTGGAGGCCAGCCTGAGCAAGAGCGAGACCCCCGTCTCTACTAAAAATAGAAAGAAATTAATTGGACAACTAATATATAGAGAGAAAAAACGAGCCGGGCGTGGTGGCGCGTGCCTGGAGTCCCAGCTACTCGGGAGGGAGGCCGAGGCAGGAGGCTCGCTGGAGGCCAGGAGGTGGAGGCTGCTGTGAGTGAGGCTGATGCCACGGCACTCACTCCAGCCCGGGCGACGAAGCGAGACTCTGTCTCAAAATAAAAAGATGAAATGAAAATAAAAAATAAAAATAAAATTCCAACGATCAATGGGTATCTTTTTCTTTCTTTCTTTCTTTTTTTTTTTTTTTGAGACAGAGTCACTCTGTTGCCCGGGCTAGAGTGCCGTAGCGACAGCCTCGCTCACAGCAGCCTCCACCTCCTGGGCTCAAGCGATCCTCCCGCCTCAGCCTCCCTCCTGAGTAGCTGGGACTACAGGCACGCACCACCACGCCCGGCTCATTTTTTCTCAATATATTTTCAGTTGTCCAGCTCATTTCTTTGTATTTTTTTTAGTAGAGATGGTGTCTTGCTCTTGCTCAGGCTGGCCTCCAACTCCTGACCTCGGGCGATCCTCCCGCCTCAGCCTCCCAGAGTGCCAGGATGACGGGCGTGAGCCACTGCACCTGGCTTAATTAATGTTTTTTTAACATATTTTTACATATTTTAACATATTTTTAGTTGGCCAATTAATTTCTTTCTATTTTTAGTAGAGACGGGGGTCTCGCTCTTGCTCAGGCTGGCCTCCAACTCCTGACCTCGAGCGATCCTCCCTCCTCAGCCTACTCCCAGAGTGCTGGGATAACAGGCCTGAGCCATGTCGGTCAGCCTTCAGGATTCTGTTTTGTTTTGTTTTTTTAATTATTTATTTCTTTATTTTTTTAAATTTTCTTGTTTTTATTTTCTTTTATTTTTTTAATTATTTATATCTTTATTTTTTTAAATTTTGTTTATTTTATTTTATTTTTTATTTTATTTTATTTTTAATTATTTATTTCTTTATTTTTTTAAATTTTGTTTATTTTATTTTATTTTTTATTTTATTTTATTTTTTATTTATTTCTTTATTTTTTATTTTCTTTTTTTAATTTTCTTTTATTTTTTTAATTATTTCTTTATTTTTTTAAATTTTCTTTTTTAAATTTTCTTTTATTTTTTTAAATTATTTATTTCTTTATTTTCTTTTTTTACTTGCTCAGAGCCAGCCTTTAGTTCCATAGGATTCTTAATATTATTCCTTTCAGTTTCTTCTCTCTCTCTCTCTCTTTTTTTTTTTTAATTTTTGAAATCCTACAACCATTTTTCCATTCTGCAGGTAAACCCCAATCCTCTCGATGGGCTCATCGGTACGATTTCTGGTATCGAGGACAGTCACCGGGGCGTCTAAAATTTTTGGATTCTCAGCGACAGGGGGTCAGCTACCACCAGGATCCGATCACAGTGGACGAGGATGTCTTTGGTCTCCTTCTTGGAAGCCTCATCCGCAAATTTCTGGTAGTAATAGGCCGTTTTCTTGCGTCCGAAGACCAGCGAGGACCACAAGGTGGCCTTGGCCTCCATGGTTCCTTCTGGGGTTGACTAAAAGATTGTCACCTCGAGGCTCTACAAACAGAAAAAAAAAAAAAAAAAAACCCAGTTTCCTCTGTCTTGATGAAATAAAAATAAAAAATAAAAATAAGATTGCAACGATCGATGGGCATCTTTTTCTTTTTTGGAGGGGGCATCCAAAAAAATGGGCCTCCTATTGGGGAATCATCCAATTAGGATGACAGGCGACCTCACGCACTTCTCGCGCGTCCTCGTTTATTCCGACGTCCGTCGTGTTTGTCGAAATCGCTCCGTCCCTTTGGAGACGAACAGACGGACGGGTACTCGGAAAACGCACTTCGGGGACCCCGATACCTGGCCAGCACCTCCTTCTGGTGCCATATAATGACCGTGGAATTGTCCAGAATCTTCCCAGCAGTGTCCAAGGAGCAGCCTAGAAAGCGAGCACCCACGGTGCTCAGGGAGTACCACCTGGGTGCTACCTGAGGCCCATCACCTGCCCGGGGGGGCCCCCCCCCGTCCGCCTCCCGTGCAGCCAGGTGAGGAGAAACAGAGGCGCAAACGTTGCGGCTGTCACCTTTCTTCGTCCTCGCCCTGAGACTAAGTCCCAAGCATTTCGCACCGTGTCTGGAGCCCTACCACAGTGCGGTGTGCGTTTCCCAGGCAACAGCGGCCGGCCTATGGGAGCCTGAACTACAACTCCCATGATGCTCCGCGACACCCAGAGGCGCGTTTGAATAGACCCTGCCCCAGGGGATTCTGGGGGTTGAAGTCTTCCCCCCCCCCCCCCCCCCCCCCCCCGCCCCCCCCCCCCCCCCCCGCCACAGCTTCCGAGCGCCCAGACAAAGCCTTATCTTGTCCATTTTCCAGGTATAACCTTGTCATCTCTGGTCCTTTAGGGGACATCTTCCAAAGCCACTCTCCTTCCACCTTCATTCTCCTAACCCTAACCCGAACCTCTAAGATTATTTTCCACGGGAATAGCCCACCTCAAAACTACAAGGAAAAAAATAAATAAATAAAATTATTTTCTTGAACTTTCCCTCTTTTTCTCTGAGACGGTTGAGTGTAAATGGAAGATATCTTTTTTGCGTAATCCCCGAACTTCAAGGCTGACTCACTAAGGACAAAGGCATTTTGTCACAAAATTGCAAATATCAAAATCGGAGGATGCGATTGATACGATATCGTTATCTCATTCACAGTCCATATTTGTGTGTTTTTTTTATTTTTTTTCATTTTTCAATCGTTCCAATATTCCCGAATCATGTCGCGGTGAGCACTTTAAAAAAACAAAAACAAAAAAATAAAATATTTATAAAAAAAAACCAAAAAAATAAAATATTCATTAAAAAAATAAAAAAATAAAATAAAAATTGTTCCAATCATGTCCTTTTGAGGTTTACAAAATTTTAAATTATTAGGTGTACATAATATTTGGGTATATTTTTAGGGGACATGTGATATTTTGATACGGGCATCATAACATATAATAATCAAATATAATATAATACCCCAAATATAACACCCCAGGTAATGGGGTATCCATCACTCCAAGCATTTATCATTTCTTTGTGTTAGGAACATTCCAGTTCCACTCTTTTAGTTATTTTGAAGTATACGATAATTTAATTGTAGGGCCGGGCACAGTGGCTCACGCCTGTCATCCCAGCACTCTGGGAGGCCAAGGCGGGAGGATCGCTCGAGGTCAGGAGTTCGAGTCCAGCCTGAGCAAGAGCGAGACCCCGTCTGTATTAAAAAAATACAAAGAAATTATAACTGGCCAACTAAAAATATATATAGAAAAAAATAGGCAGGCATGGTGGCACGTGCGTGTAGTCCCAGCTACTCGGGAGGAGGCCGAGGCAGGAGGATCGCTCGAGGTCAGGAGTTCGGAACCAGCCTGAGCAAGAGCGAGACCCCGTCTCTACTAAAAAAAATAGAAAGAAATTAATTGACCAACTAAAAATATGTAGAAATAGTGAGCCGGGCGTGGTGGCGCGTGCCTGGAGTCCCAGCTACTCGGAAGGGAGGCTGAGGCAGGAGGATCGCTTGAGGCCAGGAGTTGGAGGCTGCTGTGAACGAGGCTGACGCCACGGCACTCACTGTAGCCCGGGCGACAGAGCGAGACTCTGTCTCAAAAAATGCTAAGTTCAGAGAGCCCAAATTTAGGTCTTTTTCCCCCCCGTATTCCTGGGGTATCCCCTCTGCTAGAGAAAGTGTCCTGGTCGATGTCCCACTGTCCTATGCTGTCAATCACAAAGCCGCTGCATAGCTGCAGTCCTTTGCAGTCTACTTCCGCGTCTCCCCGAAAACCAGGTCCCCCCATGAAACCGGACCCTCAGCGGGACGTCCGAGCATTCGCGCCGTCAAAGCCCGACCCTGACAACGGGCCCTAGCAACGGTTGCCATGGTTACCCAGAGCATCTGCAGGGCAACCTGTCTGTGTGGTCAAAGCGGGACCCCGACAACCAGCCCCTTAGCGGGACGTCTGAGCATTGGCGCCGTCAAAGCCCGACCCTGACAACCGGCCCTAGCAACGGTTGCCATGGTTACGCAGAGCATCTGCAGGGCAACCCGTGTGTGGGTGTGGTCCTCCAGGGGCAGGACAGACGCCCAGCAGCCTTTCCCGTCCCCCCCCATCATCGTGAGAGCTCTGGGGCTCGATGGGAGAAGTCAGTTCTAGAAGGTTCTAAAGGGGAAACAGAGTCACGAGACGCTCGGGACGGGGTCCGGGGTCCGGAGGGCGAGGAGGTGGTTCCAGAAGTAGACGTCATCCGTTATATTGGTATCCATGGAGACGGTTGGACCGTGCTTAAAAAAATAAATGACAGGTCCCCTGAAAATCAGCCCTACTGGGGTGTCTTCTTTTGCGGGAAAAAAATAAATAGAAGGCCCCGTCTGATTTTTTAAAATTTATTTATTTATTTAAATTTCTTTATATAATTTTCATCTTTTCATTTATTATTATTATTTTTTCTTTTTTTAAGTTTTTATTTCTTTTTTTAATTATTTTTTTATTTTTTATTTCTTTTTTAAATTATTTTTTATTTATTTATTTTTTTTCATTTTGGCATATTATGTGGGTACAGATTTTAAGGGTTCAATAAATGCCCTTTTCCCCCCCTCTCCCCCGAGTTTTTTCTCTTTTTATAAATTTTATTTTATTTTATCGTATTATGGGGGTACAAGTGTTAAGGTTACTTATATTGCCCATGCCCCCCATCTCCCATTATTTATTATTATTTTACCTGTTTTTTTTTTCCATGCACACTCAAGTCCCATATTTTATTTCCAGTTTTATTTTTGTTTTAGTTTTTTCTTTCTTTCTTTGGTTTTTTTTTAACAATTTTTTTTTATTATTTTAGCGTATTATGGGGGTACAAGTGTTAAGGTTACTTATATTGCCCCCCTCCCCCCTTATTTATTTTTATTTTACCTGGTTTTTTTTCCATGCATACTCAAGTATCATATTGTAAGTTTTATTTTATTTTTTTTTTAGTTTTTTTCTTTCTTTCGTTGTTTTTTTATTAACAATTTTTAAAAATTATTTTAGCGTATTATGGGGGTACAATTGTAAAGGTTACTTATATTGCCCCCCTCCCGCCTTATTTATTATTATTTTACCTGTTTTATTCTATGCATATTCAAGTCTCATAGTTTATTTTTTTTTAGTTTTTTCTTTCTTTGTTTTTTTTTTTTACAATTTTTTTAAAATTATTTTAGCGTATTATGGGGGTACGAGTGTTAAGGTTACGTATATTGCCTTTGACCCCCTTTCTTTGTTGATTTATTTATTTGTTTATATTTTTGGAGGCCTAGTCTCGCTCTGTCGCCCGAGCTAGAGTGCCGTGGCGTCAGCCTCGCTCACAGCAGCCTCCACCTCCTGGCCTCCAACGATCCTCCTCCCTCAGCCTCCCTCCCCGTATCTGGGACTACAGGCCTGCGCCACCACGCCCGG
This sequence comes from Mirza zaza, assembly GCA_008750895.1. Taxonomy (NCBI): domain Eukaryota; kingdom Metazoa; phylum Chordata; class Mammalia; order Primates; family Cheirogaleidae; genus Mirza; species Mirza zaza. Next base: position 23,784 of record VSMD01063469.1, on the reverse strand, counting down.
CTCATTTTTTCTATATATATTTGTAGTTGTCCAGCTCATTTCTTTCTATTTTTTTAGTAGAGACGGGGTCTCGCTCTTGCTCATCAGTCTGGCCTCAAACTCCTGACCTCCAGCCATCCTCCCTCCTGGGCCTCCCACCAGAGTGCTGGGATGACAGGAGTGAGCCATTGCGCCCGGCCTCTTTATTTTATTGTATTTTTTTTAAAGCGAAAACTCAAGGTGTAGAAGGCCCCGTCTTGTTTTCCGGGAAAACACGTTTTTTAGAAGGATCCCAGGCATTGTTCACCGGGGGAGACCCCGGTTCGAATCCCTGCTCTGCCACTTCCGGCGTGAGGTAGGGAGGCAAGTGACCTCCCGTTGTGGATCCCAGTCCCTTATTGGCGAACGGGGATCCTAATCGCTACCTAAAGTCGTTAAAGGGAATCAGGAAAATTCGGCGCCTTCCGGAAAGGGATATTTATCGGATTTCTCTGTCCCCTCTCCCGCCTGGTGAGGAATCCGTGCGAGGGTCCAACATGGCGCCGCCCTTTGCCTCGTTGCAGCCTCCAAGATGGGGGCAACCGCGCGGCGGCGGCCATCTTCGACATGGAGGCAACGGCTCGTCTAGCCGACATGGGGGGGGGAGCCGCGGCGGCCATCTTTTTTCTCGCGTCACGTGACCCGCGCCCCTGCGCGCCGGGGCGTCCCCCACGTGACGCGGCGCCGCGGAGGAGGGGGGAGGGGCGGGGCTTGCGCCGCGCTGGCCAATCGCGCGCGCGTCTCGTGACGGGCGCTTCCGGTCGGGGCGGCGGCGGTGCCGGAAGTGGCGGCGCGGCCGGAGTCTCTGGCCATAAAGCCCGAGGCGGCGGCGGCGGCGGCGGCTGTGGGGACTCGGGGCGTCGCCGGGGAGGCCGCTGGCACCGGAAGTCGGGGCTTGTCCGCGCTCCGTGGCGTCTCTTCTTTCCCCCGCGACCCCCGGCAAGGCGGCGGCAAGGCGGCGGCGTCCCCGGCCCGGAGCCCGCAGCGCGGCGGCGGCGGCGGCGGTGAGCCCCGGGCCTGTCCGCGTCCCCTCGCGTCCCCTGTCGTGTCCCCGCGTCCTCCTCCCTTGTCCCCCCCCCACCCCCCGATCCAGCCCTCGCCTCTGTCTCGCGGCCCGGCCACCCCGGGCTCCCTTTTCCGCGCCCGGCGGGGGCAGAGGTCAGAGGTCGCCGGGTGTGACCTCTGCCCTCCCCCCCACACACACTCGCGGGCGTGGGTGACCGGTGACGTCAGTGCCCGGGGACCCGGGGACGCAGGTGGGTCCTCCCCGGACTTTCCGCGGAGTCGCGTCCGGGTGACACCTGTCGCGGCGGGGACAGGTGACAGGTGACACGTGACCCCCGAGGGTGCGGGGGGGGGGGCTGCGGGGGTGGTGGCCGAGGCGGGTCCCCCAAGTCTCTGGGTCCCCGGATGGCCCGGCCTGGTGGCGACCCCACCCCGTCTTCTTCCTGGGAGGAGGTGTCGTTAGGGTTGGACGGGGAAACTGAGTCACGGGAGCGAGTCCAGGTCGCCTGTGCGCTGGGCTGGCCTGGGATACGGTGGTATCCCGTGTAGGTGACACGTCTCTGGGTCCCCGGATGGCCCGGCGTGGTGGCTGGGAGGATGGGTTGTTAGGGTCGGACGGGGAAACTGAGTCACGGGAGTGAGTCCAGGTCACGTGTGCGCTGCAATGGCCTGGAATACTATAGTATCCACGCGGGTGACACGTTTCTGGGTCCCCGGATGGCCCGGCCTGGTGGCGACCCACCCCGTCTGGTTCCCGGGAGGAGGTGTCGTTAGGGTTGGACGGGGAAACTGAGTCATGGGAGCGAGTCCAGGTCACGTGTGCGCTGCAATGGCCTGGGATACTATAGTATCCACGCGGGTGACACGTCTCTGGGTCCCCGGATGGCCCTGCGTGGTGGCGACCCACCCCGTCTTCTTCCTGGGAGGAGGTTTTGTTAGGGTTGGACGGGGAAACTGAGTCAGGGGAGAGAGTCCAGGTCACGTGTGCGCTGGGCTGGCCTGGAACCCGATGGTATCCACGCGGGTGACACATCTCTGGGTCCCCGGATGGCCCGGCGTGGTGGCGACCCACCCCGTCTTCTTCCTGGGAGGAGGTGTCGTTAGGGTTGGACGGGGAAACTGAGTCACAGGAGTGAGTCCAGGTCACGTGTGCGCTGCAGTGGGCTGGAACCCGATAGTATCCGTGCGGGTGACACGTCTCTCTCTCTGGCCACTCCCCCCTCCGCTGGAGGTGACAGGGAGACTTTCTTGTCAACAGCCGCGTTTGCAGGACGGTCGTGTTCTGGGTAAAAAAGAAGTCCGGGCCTCGGGCCTGTGGTGAAAGCGCTCTGGGAGGCCGAGGAGGGAGGATCGCTGGAGGTCGGGAGGTCGAGGCCAGGCTGATGAGCAAGATCAATAAAAAAAAAAAAAAAAAAAAAAGAAATAGAAATTAGCTGGACAACTAAAACTATATAGAGAAGAACTATAATCCCAGCAACTTGGGAGGCCGAGGCGGGAGGATCGCTGGAGGTCGGGAGGTCGAGGCCGGCCTGAGCAAGAGCGAGGCCCCGTCTCTACTAAAAAAAAAAAAAAACAGAAAGAAACGAGCCGGACGACTGAAAATACATATAGAAAAAACGAGCCGGGCGTGGTGGCGCGCGCCTGTGGTCCCAGCTCCTCGGGAGGGAGGCCGAGGCAGGAGGCTCGCTGGAGGCCAGGGGTTGGAGGCCGCTGTGAGCGAGGCTGACCGGGCGACAGAGCGACACTCGGTCTCAAAAAAGAAAACAGAGTCCCCCCGAAGACACTTTCCAAGCTACAGCTTTGTGGTCACAGCCCTGTTGTGTTCTAACTTATTCCTCACTATTTGTTAAAAAATACAATAATATTAATAATTATTATTACATAATAATTAGTATAATAAAAATTGTATAATAATAATTCAAACTAATAATGGTAATTCAAAATAATAATAATAATAATTTGCTAAAAGGATCTTATTTTAAGTAGATCCTTATTTTACGTGAATTTTATTTAAGTGTTCTGATCACAAAAAATAACAACAGGATGGGAAAAGCCTTAAATGGAAAAAAGATTTGGTGACAAGGTTGGACCTACTGTCATTTTTCATTTTTTTTATTTGTTTTTTGGCACAGAGTCCCGCTCTGTCGCCCCGGGCTAGAGCGAGCGCCGTGGCGTCAGCCTCGCTCCCAGCAGCCTCCGACTCCCGGCCTCCAGCGAGCCTCCCGCCTCGGCCTCCCTCCCGAGTAGTAGCTGGGACTCCAGGCACGCGCCACCACGCCCGGCTCAGTTTTTCTACATATATTTTTAATTGACCAATTAATTTCTTTCTAATTTTTTAGTGAACACAAGACTGTTGCTCAGGCTGGCCTCCAACTCCTGACCTCGAGCGAGCCTCCCACCTCCCTATTTTTTTTTTTTTTTTATTATTTATTTTTATTTATTTTATTTTTTATTATTTTTACTTTATTTATTTTTTATTGTTTTATCCCTCCGCCGCCCCGCCACTTTTTTATTTTTTGATTTTTATTTTTATTATTTTTAAAAATTTTTTTTTTCCAATTTAGAATCATAATTCTTCACTTAATTTTTATTTTTATATATATATATACATTTTTTTTTTTTTTTTTTTTTTAGTAGAGACGGGGCCTCACTCTTGCTCAGGCCTGGCTTGCGGCTCCTGACCTCGAGCGAGCCTCCCGCCTCGGCCTCCCGGAGTTGCTGGGATTGCAGGCGTGAGCCTCCACACCCGGCCATGGCTTTGTTAATTTTTAACCACAGAATTTTTATGTATAGTTTGCTCTTGAACGACTATAGAAGATAATATTACAGTTCCTAATCGATCCGTGTGTTTGGAAGGGTAACCTTCAACGCTGGACTCGTTTGTCCTCTAGCTCTAGCGGCTTTTTTTGTTGTCGTTTTGTTCACTCAAGGGACACTTCCTGTCACGGTCATCGCATTGCCCTGCAGTGCTTTTGTTTATTTTTTTATTTTTTATTTTTTATTTTTTTAGAGACGGGTCTCGCTCAGGCTGGCCTCGACCTCCTGACCTCGAGCCATCCTCCCGCCTCGGCCTCCCAGAGTGCTGGGATGACAGGCGTGAGCCACCGCGCGCCGGGCCCCCCTGCAGTGCTTTTTTTGAGCAAAGTCCCATTTGGCACGATGGATTTATTTATTTATTTTTTTCTTCAGGTGACCACGATCATTAATCCCTAATCATTAATCCACGATCATTAATGTCCCTAGCAGTCCTAGCTAGGGACGTCACTGTTTTTATTTATTTTTTGAGACAGAGTCTCGCTCTGTCGCCCGGGCCAGAGTGAGCGCCGTGGCGTCAGCCTCGCTCACAGCGGCCTCCGACTCCTGGCCTCCAGCGAGCCTCCCGCCTCGGCCTCCCTCCCGAGTAGCTGGGACCACAGGCACGCGCCACCACGCCCGGCTCGTTTTTCCTATGTATTTTCAGTTGTCCAGCTCATTTCTTTCTATTTTTAGTTGTTTGGCGAAGTTGTTTTCTATTTTAAGTGGTTTGGCTAATCTCTTTCTATTTTTAGTTGTTTGGCTAATCTCTTTCTATTTCTAGTAGAGACGGGGTCTCGCTCCTGCTCAGGCTGGCCTCGACCTCCTGAGCTCAAGCGATCCTCCCCCCTTGGCCTCCAAAAGTGCTAGGATTACAGGCTTGAGCCACTGTGCCCGGCCATATATGTTTAGTTGGCATATTGGTTTCTTTGTATTTTTTTTTTTTTTTTTTTTTTTAGGTATTGATGGGGTGTCGCTCTTGCTCAGGCTGGCCTCCAACTCCTGACCTGGAGCGATCCTCCCGCCTTGGCCTCCCAGAGTGCTGGGATTACAGGCGTGAGCCACCGCGCCCGGCCTAATTTTTTCCTATATATATTTAGTTGTCCAGCTAATTTCTTCCTATTTTTTTTCTTTTTTCTTTTTTTTTTAGTAGAGACTGGGTCTCGCTCTTGCTCAGGCTGGCCTCGACCTCCTCAGCTCGAGCGATCCTCCCGCCTCGGCCTCCCAAAGTGCTAAGACGGCAGGCGTGAGCCACCGTGCCCGGCCCTTATGAGAAATTTTCTTTTCTTTTTTTCTTTTTTTAATTTGTTTTTTATAAAATATTTTTTTCTTTTTTTTTTTTTTTTTTTTTTTTTTATCGACATACAAGACACTCTCGTGCAAAGCGAGAAATTTTCTAACTCTCCGTCCAGATAGTTCGACAAACACGGCTGAGATAGGCTTGCCCAGTTGTGGGACCAGGTCGTCGTAGACAAGGTTTTTCTGGGGAAGTAGGAAGTAGGCGGAGTCCTCCTGAGTAATGCTAAGTGGAGGTTCCTTTTGGCACGAATGTCACCTTCTGACGGCGACTGAAACTCTAGACACGAGCCCTCCCCCCAACCTTCTGGTTTTTTTGGCCATTGGCTTTCTGCTGACTCCTGTCTCCCATGTAAAATTGCCGTGGTGTAGTCTCTGGGCATCTGTTTCTTCCTGTGATCAAACGCTCACCTGTTTGGGAGGCTGAGGCAGGAGGATCGCTGGAGGCCAGGAGTCGGAGGCCGCTGTGAGCGAGGCTGACGCAACGAGGCACTCACTCTAGCCCGGGTGGCAGACTTTTTTTTGAGACTCTGTCTCAAAAAAAAAAAAGAAAGAATAATTTTTACTTTGTCTTTTCTTCTTTTTTTTTTTTTTTGTATTTATTTTCTTTCACGGTTACTTATTCTTTCGTCATTTTTTGGGGCCAAACTCAAGGTGTTTTTCTAACTTCTTCTTTTTTTTTTTTCCTATGTTCTAGTCGTTATATATTTTTCTAACTTCTTTTTTTTTTTAATTTTTTTTATTTTTTATTTTTTGACCTAAAACTCTGGAGCAATATTTTTCTAACTTCTTAATGGTAGTTGTGGTCAGTGTGGTTGGTTTGTGAATCAAAGGTAAAAAGCATCTATTTTTCTTCTTTTTTTTGTATTTATTTTATTTCACGCTTAACTCATTCTTTCGTTAGTTTTAAGGCCAAACTCAAGGAGGTGTTTTTCTAACTTCTTTTTTTTATTTCAGCTCTATTTTTCTAACTTCTTAATGGTAGTTGTGGTCAGTGTGGTTGGTTTGTGAGTCAAAGGTAAAAAGCATCTATTTTTCTTCTTTTTTTTGTATTTATTTTATTTCACGCTTAACTCATTCTTTCGTTAGTTTTAAGGCCAAACTCAAGGAGGTGTTTTTCTAACTTCTTTTTTTTATTTCAGCTCTATTTTTCTAACTTCTTAATGGTAGTTGTGGTCAGTGTGGTTGGTTTGTGAGTCAAAGGTAAAAAGCATCTATTTTTCTTCTTTTTTTTGTATTTATTTTATTTCACGCTTAACTCATTCTTTCGTTAGTTTTAAGGCCAAACTCAAGGAGGTGTTTTTCTAACTTCTTTTTTTTATTTCAGCTCTATTTTTCTAACTTCTTAATGGTAGTTGTGGTCAGTGTGGTTGGTTTGTGAGTCAAAGGTAAAAAGCATCTATTTTTCTTCTTTTTTTTGTATTTATTTTATTTCACGCTTAACTCATTCTTTCGTTAGTTTTAAGGCCAAACTCAAGGAGGTGTTTTTCTAACTTCTTTTTTTTGTTGTTTTTTTTCTATGTGCTAGTCGTTACATATTTTTCTAACTTCTTAATGGTAGTTGTGGTCAGTGTGGTTTGTGAGTCAAAGGTAAAAGTGTCTTTTCTTCTTCTTCTTTTTTTTGTATTTATTTTCTTTCACGCTTACTTTTGTTAGTTTTAGGGCCAAACTCGAGGTGTTTTCTACCTTTTTTTTTTTTTTTTTTCCTATGTGCTGTTATATATTTTTCTACCTTAATGGTAGTTGTGGTCAGTGTGGTTGGTTTGTGAGTCAAAGGTAAAAGTGTCTTTTCTTCTTCTTCTTCTTCTTTTTTTTGTATTTATTTTCTTTCACGCTTACTCATTCTTTCGTTAGTTTTAGGGCCAAACTCGAGGTGTTTTCTACCTTTTTTTTTTTTTTCTTTCCTATGTGCTAATTGTTATATATTTTTCTACCTTCTTAATGGTAGTTGTGGTCAGTGTGGTTGGTTTGTGAGTCAAAGGTAAAAGTGTCTTTTCTTCGTCGTCGTCGTCTTTTTGTATTTATTTTATTTCACACTTACTTATTCTTTCATTATTTTTAGGGCCAAACTCAAGGAGTTCTTTTTTTTTTTCCTATGTGCTAGTCCTTGTATATTTTTCTAACTTGTTAATGGCGGTTGTGGTCAGTGTGGTTTGTGAGTCAAAGGTAAAAGTGTCTTTTCTTCTTCTTCTTCTTCTTCTTCTTTTTTTTGTATTTATTTTCTTTCACGCTTACTCATTCTTTCGTTAGTTTTAGGGCCAAAATCAAGGGGATGTTTTTCTAACTTCTTTTTTTTTTTTTTTTTTTGTCTATTGCTAGTCCTTATATATTTTTCTAGCTTGTTAATGGTGGTTGTGGTCAGTGTGATTTGTGAATGAAAAAGTAAAACCGTTGTGGCTGCAAATGAAAACGAGCTTTCTAGCACTTTCTCTCTGACTAGTTTCAATTTTAGTACCACTCCGGGCTGTGATTTCTTTCTTTCTTTCTTTTTTTTTTTTTTTGGAGACAGAGTTTCACTTTGTCGCCCGGGCTAGAGTGCCCTGGCGTCGGCCTCGCTCACAGCAGCCTCCAACTCCTGGCCTCCAGCGATCCTCCTGCCTCAGCCTCCCTCCCGAGTAGCTGGGACTACAGGCACACGCCACCACGCCCGGCTCATTTTTTCTATATATATATATATATTAGTTGGCCAATTAATTTCTTTCTGTTTCTAGTAGAGACGGGGTCTCGCTCTTGATCAGGCTGGCCTCGACCTCCCGACCTCGAGCGATCCTCCCGCCTCGGCCTCCCAGAGTGCTGGGACGACAGGCGTGAGCCTCAGCGCCTCAATAATGAATTTAAGAATGTCTCCTTGAAGCAAAAAGGCAGGCTGGGAGTCGCCGGCAGTGGTGACCTATGTCATTGGCCCTTGTTTTATTTGCTGGAAGTGACAGTGTCCAATGCATGATGTCACCCCCGCCTTGGGGATCAGGCTGCCGGATTCTGGGATGACAGATCGCTGGGATGACAGGCGTGAGCCTCCGCTCCCGGCCTCCGTCATGGGCTTTTCTCAGAAATTTCTGGGCAGCCTGTTTTACAAGTTAAATGCCCGAGATAATCCAGGGTTGATATCAAAAGCTTTGGGCTGTTATTCAAAGTAGTTGTTACGTAATTGTGTGTTTACGAGGATATCTGCTTTCCAGTCGGCCTCAGTGGGGGAAAAAAAAATGCTCCATCATGCCGGTCTCTTATATTTTTGTTGTTGTTTAATATCTTTATTATTTCTGTTTTAATTTTTTTAATTTTTTCGCTTTCTTTCTTTCTGCCTGCTTTTGATTCTTCTATGTTTAATTACCTTTAATACTTTGTTTTTAATATTTTTTTTTTTGCTTTATTTCTGCCTGCCGCCTTTTGATTCTTCCATGTTTAATATCTTTATTTTTGTTTGTTTACTTTTAAATTTTTTTTTTTTTTTTAAGGAAACTGAACCTATACAAGGATTTACTTTTAATTTTTTTTCACACTCTTTCTGCCTGCTTCTCATTCTGCCATGTTTACTATCTTTTTTTTTTTTTTTTATGTTTACTATCTTATTAGTTGTGTTTGTTTTTAACTTTTAAAATTTTTTCACTTTCTTTCTGCCTGGTTTTGATTCTTCCATGTTTAATTACCTTTAATACTTTGTTTTTAATATTTTTTATTTTTTTACTTTATTTCTGCCTGCGTGCTTTTCATTCTTCCATGTTTAATATCTTTATTACATTTGTTTGTTTAATTTTTTTTGCACTTTCAGCCTGGTTTTCATTCTTCCATGTTTAGTATCTTTATTCCTTTTGTTTGTTTTTAATTTTTTTTTTCATTTTCTGTCTGCTTTTCATTCTTCCATGTTTAGTATCTTATTACTTTTGTTTGTTTTTAACTTTTTAAATTTTTTCTCTTTCTTTCTGCCTGCTTTTGATTCTTCCATGTTTAACACTTTTAATACTTTTGTTTTTAATTTTTTTTAATTTTTTCACTTTATTTCTTTCTGCCTGGTTTTGATTCTTCCATGTTTAATTATCTTTCTTACTTTGTTTTTAATTTTTTTTATTTTTTTACTTTATTTCTGCCTGTCTGCTTTTCATTCTTCCATATTTAATATCTTTATTACTTTTGTTTTTAATTTTTTTTTTCACTTTCTTTCTGCCTGCTTTTCATTCTTCCATGTTTAGTATCTTCTTACTTTTTTCATGGCCAGACACAGCGGCTCACACCTGTCATCCCAGCACTCTGGGAGGCCGAGGCAGGAGGATCGCTGGAGGTCAGGAGTTGGAGGCCAGCCTGAGCAAGAGCGAGATCCCGTCTCTACTAAAAAAAATAGAAAGAAATGAGCTGGACAACTGAAAATATACATGTAAAAAAAATGAGCCGGGCATGGTGGCGCATGCCTGTAGTCCCAGCTCCTCGGGAGGGAGGCCGAGGCGGGAGGATCGCTCAAGGTCAGGAGTTCAAAAGAAGCCTGAGCAAGAGCGACACCCACTCTACTAAAAATAGAAAGAAATTAATTGGCCACGTAAGAACATATAGAAAAAATTAACGTGGGCGTGGTGGCGCGTGCCTGTAGTCCCAGCTACTCGGGAGGGAGGCCGAGGCAGGAGGCTCGCTTGAGGCCAGGAGTCGGAGGCTGCTGTGAGCGAGGCTGATGCCCCCAGCGCTCTATCCCCGGCTACAGAGTGAGACTCTGTCTCAAAAAAAAAAAAAAAAAATAGGAACTAGACTCCTTTTTTAAAGTACAGAAGCAGTATAGATGTTTTAAAGTAAGTAGTTATTTTCTATTTTTCTGGATAATTTGGTGACTATAATTCAAAAATTCTTTTTTTATAAATAAAGTTGAAATGGATAGTACAGTACGTATACTCTTTTCTAGTTTGCTTTTTATTTATTTATTATTTATTTTTTATTTTTATTTTTTATTTTTTTTATTCAAGGGCAAGCGACAATCTTCGAGCTAGTTTGCTTTTTAAAAATTCAACCATATATAGTACGTATTTTTCCATGTGAGTACTTACTGTGTTTTTGTTTTTGTTTTTGAGACAGGGTCTCACTCTGTCGCCCGGGCTACAGTGAGTGCCGTGGCGTCAGCCTCCCTCACAGCAGCCTCCGACTCCTGGCCTCTAAGCGATCCTCCTGCCTCAGCCTCCCTCCCGAGGAGCGAGGAGCTGGGACGACAGGCGTGCGCCACCACGCCCGGCTCGTTTTTTCCTATATATATTTTTAGTCGTCCAGCTCGTTTCTTTTTTCTTTTCTTTTTTTTTTTTTGGTCGAGACGGGGTCTCGCTCTTGCTCAGGCTGGCCTCGACCTCCTGGCCTCGAGCGATGCACCCCGCACCCAAGCGAGGTGACACTTGAGGGGTGGGCGGCCCTGCTGTGCGGTTCTACCCACGGGGGGGGGGGGGGGGGGGGGGGGCCGAGTCCTGAGGGCTGGCAGGGGTCCCTTTCTCGGGGTCCCCTGGGTGGCAGGGAGGCGTGTGCCGCCCGCGTGTCCCCACCCCGCTCACCCCCGTCTCCCCTTCCCTCCCCAGTTGGAAGGATGACGTCGAGGAAGAAAGTCCTGCTGAAGGTCATCATCCTGGGAGACTCGGGGTGAGTGTCTGTCTGTCCCCCGCGGCCCAGCCCCCCGGGGGCAGAGGGGCTCCCCGCCCGCTCGGCCTCCTCTCCCTGCCTCTCCCGGCCTCGGCCTCGGCCTCCGCCTCCGCCACGCCGCTTGCCCTTCTCACCCGGGCCGCCAGGGGCCTCGTGTCCCTCGCTGGTGGGGGCGTGGCCGCGTCTCCGTCCTCCCGTGTCCTGGGGCCTCTGTTTCGTCTGTCTGTCTGTCTCTCCATCCATCCATCCATTTCCCTCCCTCCCTGCCTCCCGTTCTTTCTTTCTCTTTCCTTCCTTCCATCTTTCTCTCCTTCTCGCCTGCCTTTCATCCTTCTTTCTTTCTTTTCTTTTGTTTTCTTCTTTTCTTTCTTTCCTGCCTTCCATCCTTCCTGCCTTCTTTCTTTCCTTCCTTTTCTTTCCTTTTCCTTCCTTCCTTCCTTCCTTCCTTCCTTCCATTCATCCATCCATCTTTCTTTGCTTTTCTTTCCTTCTTTCCTTTTCTTACCTTCCTTCTTTCCTTCCTTCCATCCATCCATTCATCTTTCTTTTCTTTTCTTTTCTTTTCTTTTCTTTTCTTTTCTTTTCTTTTTTCTTCTCTTCCCTCCCTCCCTTCCTTCCTTCCTTCTTTCCCTTTTTTACCTTCTTTCCTTCCTTCCCTCTTTCCCTGTTTTCCTTCCTTCCTTTTCTTACCTTCTTTCTTTCCTTCCTTCCTTCCATTCATCCATCCATCTTTCTTTGCTTTCCTTCCTTCCTTCCTTCCTTCCTTCCTTCCTTCCTTCCTTCCTTCCTTCCTTCCTTCCTTNCCTTCCTTCCTTCCCTTCTTTCCTTTTCTTTCTTTCCTTCCTTCCCTCTTTCCCTTCCTTCCTGCCTTCGTTTTCTTTTCTCTTTCCTTCCTTCCTTTCTTTCCGTTTCTTTTTTCTCTCTCTTTCTTTCTTTCTCTCTTTGTCTCTCTCTCTCTCTCTCTCCTTTTCTCTCTCCTTTTCTCTCTTTTCTCTCCTTCCTCTGCAGGAAGCCCCGTCTTGCAGCCCTTTCCTCCCTGGTTTGGTCACGACCTGGGGGAGCAGGGCTGGCTGTGGGAACCCCGCTGGCGATGGCACGATTGCCACATTCCCGCCGCCGCCCCTGTCCCCACGCCGGCCGGGCTAGGGCTCCCAGTTCTCTAGATTCGTTGCCCCAAGTTGTGTGCACACTTCTGTATCTGGGGAGAAAAAAAGAAAAAAAAAAAAAACAGATTTGAAGACTTAAGATTTTTTAAAAAAATAACAACATAAAAGATAAATACATCAAACATTTTTTTATATATATGAAAAATTGGTTAATTTCTTTCTATTTTTTTTTTTTAGTAGAGACGGGGTCTCGCTCTTGCTCAGGCTGGCCTCGACCTCCTGACCTCCAGCGATCCTCCCGCCTCGGCCTCCTCCCAGAGTGCTGGGATGAGACAGGCGTGAGCCTCCGCGCCCGGCCCTGATTTTTTTTTTTTTTTTTTTTAAGCTGCAAGCATCAGCGTGAGGTTCGGGCCCTTTCTCTCTGACTTACATGTGTGTTTTTTGTTCGTTTTTTCCTTTTTCCTCTCAAATTTCAGGGTCGGTAAGACGTCTCTCATGAACCAGTACGTCAACAAGAAGTTCAGTAACCAGTACAAAGCCACCATAGGAGCAGATTTCCTCACCAAGGAGGTCATGGTGGACGACAGGCTGGTGACAATGCAGGTAAACGGGCGTCTCGGCCAGGCCAGGCCACCCGGGCCTCCGCCGCTCCCTCACTCCGACCCTTCTCCGCGCCTGGGCGTCTCTCTCCCTCCCTCTTCCAGTCCTGCTGTGCTTTTGTTTGTTGTTGTTGTTTTTTGTTGTTTTGTTATTTTATTTTCTTTTTTTTTTGAGGCAGAGTCTCGCTCTGTCGCCCGGGCTAGAGCGAGTGCCGCGGCGTCAGCCTCGCTCACAGCAGCCTCCGACTCCCGGCCTCCAGCGATCCTCCTGCCTCAGCCTCCCTCCCGAGTAGCTGGGACCACAGGCACGCGCCACCACGCCCGGCTCATTTTTTTTCTATATATTTTTAGTTGTCCAGCTCATTTCTATTTTTTTTAGTAGAGACGGGGTCTCGCTCTTGCTCAGGCTGGCCTTGGACTCCTGACCTCAAGCGATCCTCCAGTCTCAGCCTCCCAGAGTTCTGGGATGACAGGTGTGAGCCACCGTGCCTGCCCAGAGAAAAGGCGTGAGCTACCACTCTGGCTAGCAAATTATTTTGTAATAGAGAGATAGGGTCTTGCTGTGTTGCCCTGCGGGGCCAGGAGATAGAACTGTACGAGGCCAGAGAGCCAGAACTGACATCCCTAAGACACCCCCCTCCAACCCCCCAGGATTTAGGAAGGATGTGAAAGCGAAGTTGGAAAACCCAGCCTGAGGAAGTCGCAAAGTTTCTGTCTGAAGTCCAGGTTTGGGGCTTTGTCGTGTGGAATTTAAATTCATACTCTACATGGTACCGAAATCCTGGTCTTGAAGAATTTAGCACAGGCCGGGCGTGGAGGCTCACGCCTGTCGTCCCAGCTACTCTGGGAGGCCGAGGCGGGAGGCTCGCTCGAGGTGAGGAGTTGGAGGCCAGCCTGAGCAAGAGCGAGCCCCCGTCTCTACTAAAAATAAATAGAAAGAAATGAGCTGGACAACTAAAAATATATAGAAAAAAAAAACACGAGCCGGGCGTGGTGGCGCACGCCTGTAGTCCCAGCTACTCGGGAGGGAGGCTGAGGCGGGAGGCTCGCTCGAGGCCAGGAGTTGGAGGCTGCTGTGAGCGAGGCTGACGCCACGCCACTCTAGCCCGGGCGACAGAGTGAGACTCTGTGTCCAAAAAACAAAAAAAAAAAAGGAAAAGAGTTGATCATAGAAACCCTTCTTTTTTTTGTTGTTGTTGTTATTTTTTCTTTTTTTGTTATTTTTTTATTTCGGCATATTATGGGGGTACAGATTTTAAGGTTTCAATAAATGCCAGAAACGCTTCTTAACTCGTGGCAGAAAAACAAAGATAAGACTGTCCTACAGGGATATTAATAACCTCGTGAGCGAGGCTGACCTCATCGTCACAAGAGGAAATAAAGTCCCGCAAGAAAGGCTCACAATGACTAGCGATGTTTTAAAAAGGAATAGAAACAGGATTATGGGAAGGGGCGCTATAGAAAAAAAAAAAAAAAAATGAGGATATGGAATCCTTAGAACTTCAAGAAGTGAAAACATAGCACTGAAAAGAACTGAATGAGCCGAGTGCGGAGGCTCACGCCTGTCATCCCAGCACTCTGGGAGGCCGAGGAGGGAGGATCGCTCGAGGTCAGGAGGTCGAGGCCAGCCTGGGCAAGAGCGAGACCCCCGTCTCTACTAAAAAAAAATAGATAGAAATGAGCTGGACGACTAAAAATATAGAGAAAAAATGAGCCGGGCGTGGTGGCGCACGCCTGTTGTCCCAGCTACTCGGGAGGGAGGCCGAGGCAGGAGGCTCGCTCGAGGCCAGGAGTTGGAGGCTGCTGTGAGCGAGGCTGACCCCATGGGACTGTAGCCTCGGTGACCGAGCGAGACTCTGTCTCAAAAAAAAAAAATGTTTATTCCTGAGTTATTTATAGTCACGGAAAACTGGCTGCAGTGTTTTTTTAAAAAAACAAGAATGGTTTCCTAGGTTTTTTCCCTTTTTTGTTTATTTATTTATTTTTAGTTGGCCAATTAATTTCTTTTTATTTATTTTATTTTATTTTCTATATATTTTTCTATATTTTTTCTATATTTTTAGTTGGCCAATTAATTTCTTTTTATTTTTTTATTTTATTTTCTATATATTTCTCTATATTTTTTCTATATATTTTTAGTTGGCCAATTAATGTCTTTTTATTTATTTTATTTTATTTTCTATATATTTTTCTATATTTTTTCTATATATTTTTAGTTGGCCAATTAATGTCTTTTTATTATTTATTATTTTTTTTTTATTTTGAGGCAGAGTCTCGCTCGGTCGCCCGGGCTAGAGTGAGTGCCGTGGCGTCAGCCTCGCTCACAGCAGCCTCCGACTCCTGGCCTCCAGCGAGCCTCCTGCCTCGGCCTCCCTCCCGAGGAGCTGGGACTACAGGCACGCGCCACCACGCCCGGCTCGTTTTTTCTATATATTTTTAGTTGGCCAATTAATGTCTTTCTATTTATAGTAGAGACAGGGTCTCGCTCTTGGGCTCAGGTTGGCCTCGAACTCCTGACCTCAATAGCGATCCTCCCTCCTCGGCCTCCCTGATTGCCGGGACTACAGGCATGCGCAGCCGCTCCTGGCTAAATTTTTCTATATATTTTCATTTGTCCGGCTCATTTCTTTCTGCTTGTTGAGTAGAGACGGGGTCTCGCTCTTGCTCAGGCTGGCCTTTAATTCCCGACCTCTGAGCGATCCTCCCGCCTTGGCCTCCCAGAGTGCTGGGACGACAGGCGTGAGCCTCCTTTGCGCCCGGCCTTGCTTCCTGGAATTTGAAGTCACTCGTCTGTGGGTGGCTCTGACATCCAGCCCGGTTCCTCTGGGACCCACCCCCCTTGCCCCAACACTCTGTGTCTCTCTCTGTCTCTGTGTCTGTCTCTTTGTCTCTGTGTCTCTCTCTTTGTCTCTGTCTGTCTCTCTGTCTCTCTATTTCTGTGTCTCTGTCTCTTTCTGTTTCTGTCTCTCTGTCTCTTTGTGTCTGTGTCTCTCTCTGTTTCTCTCTGTCTTTGTCTCTGTTTCTTTCTGTCTCTGTGTCTCTGTGTCTGTGTCTCTCTGTCTCTCTCTTTGTCTCTGTCTCTCTCCATCTCTGTTTCTTTCTCTCTTTCTCTGTGTTTCTCTGTCTCTGCCTGTCTCTGTCTATGTCTCTGTTTCTGTCTCTCTCTGTGTCTCTTTGTCTGTGTCTCTGTCTCTTTGTGTCAGTCTCTCTGTTTCTTTCTCTCTGTCTCTTTCTGCCTGTCTCTGTTTCTCTGTTCTGTCTCTGTGTCTCTCTGTGTCTCTTTATCTCTCTCTCTGTCTCTGTATCTTTTTGTCTCTATCTCTGTCTCTCTGTCTCTCTCTGTGTCTCTGTGTCTCTCTCTGTCTCTGTCTCTGTCTCTGTGTCTCTTTGTCTCTCTGTCTCTGTATCTCTGTGTCTGTTTGTCTCTCTGTGTGTCTCTTTGTCTCTGTCCCTATCTCTGTCTCTCTCTGTCTCTCTGTCTCTGTAACACTTGCGGGCGGGCCCCCTGAGCACACGCGTGTCCCCGCAGATCTGGGACACGGCGGGGCAGGAGCGGTTCCAGTCTCTGGGCGTGGCGTTCTACCGCGGGGCGGACTGCTGCGTGCTGGTGTTCGACGTGACGGCGCCCAACACCTTCAAGACGCTCGACAGCTGGCGCGACGAGTTCCTCATCCAGGCCAGCCCGCGCGACCCCGAGAACTTCCCCTTCGTCGTCCTGGGCAACAAGATCGACCTCGAGAGCAGACAGGTGAGCGGCCCGGGCCGGGAGAAGGTTCCAGAAACTTCTAGAAGGTTCTAGAAGGTTCTAGAAGCTTCCAGGCTCAGAAGGTTCTAGAAGCTGCTGCTGGCAAGGGGTTCCTGCCTGGCGCCCTGGGAACCATCTTCCCGAGCAGCCTCCTTGGAGGCCCCTGAGGGACAGGTGACCGGGTTTCCGTCCCCATGGTGTCCCCGAGGGTCGAGGCTCCGGCCTTCACCTTTGCCCTCTGACCCTCACAGCTCCTTCTGGGCTCATCTTTTATTATTTTTCTTTTTGAGGCAGAGTCTCGCTCTGTCGCCCGGACTAGAGTGAGTGCCGTGGCGTCAGCCTCGCTCACAGCAACCTCCAACTCCTGGCCTCGAGCGAGCCTCCTGCCTCGGCCTCCATCCCAAGTAGCTGGGACGACAGGCACGCGCCACCACGCCCGGCTCATTTTTTCTGTATATTTGGCCAATTAATTTCTTTCTATTCTTTTTTTAACAGAGATGGGGTCTTACTCTTGCTCAGGCTGGCCTCGAACTCCTGACCTCCAGTGATCCTCCTTCCTCGGCCTCCCAGAGTGCTACAATGACAGGCGTGCGCCACCACGCCCGGCTAACTTTTCCTATAAGTTTTTGTTGTCCAGCTAATTTCTTTCTATTTTTTTTTTTGGCATGCCCAGTGCATTTGTGTGTACTTTACTTTCTATGTCCTTTCTGTATACATTTCTATTTACATCCCAGCACGCTGGGAGGCCGAGGCAGGAGGATCGTTGGAGCTCAGGAGGTCGAGCCCAGCCTGAGCAAGAGCGAGACCCCGTCTCTACTAAAAAAAATAGAAAGAAACGAGCTGGACAACTAAAAATATACAGAAAAAAATGAGCCGGCCGTGGTGGCGCGTGCCTGTCGTCCCAGCTTCTCGGGAGGGAGGCCGAGGCAGGAGGATCGCTCGAGGTCAGGAGTTCAAGGCCGGCCTGAGCCAGAGCGAGACCCCGTCTCTAATTAAAAAAAAAAAAAAGAAAGAAAAAGGAAACGAGCTGGACGACTGAAAATATACAGAAAAAAAATGCGCCGGGCGTGGTGGCGCGTGCCTGGCGTCCCAGCTGCTGGGGAGGGAGGCCGAGGCGGGAGGCTCGCTCGCGCCCAGGAGTTGAGGCTGAGCCTCTCGTGTGACCTTCCGTCCGTCCTTCCAGGTGGCCACGAAGCGGGCCCAGGCCTGGTGCTACAGCAAAAACAACATCCCGTACTTCGAGACCAGCGCCAAGGAGGCCATCAACGTGGAGCAGGCCTTCCAGACGATCGCCCGGAACGCGCTCAAACAGGTGGGTCGCCCCCTCCCGTCCGCGTCCCCTCGGGTGACACCCGGCCGCCACGTGGGGGAGGCAGCCGCCGCCTCCCGGCCTCCGATCTCCCGGCCTCGCCAGCTGTTCTCCGTTTGACCGGAAAAAAAAAAAAAAAACCTGCTTGTTTATCTGAGACGGTTGTGGCACGTTTTGCGGAAGCTTCTAGAAATTCCACCTTTTTTTGTTTTTTTTTTTTTTTTTTGTGGACAGTCTCGAAGACAGACGGGGCCGCGGAGGCCGTGGTTGAGGCCACCGTGGGTGTCCTGGGCTGGGCCCTGTTTTCTGTCGTGCTGTGAGAGCAGCCCAAGGTCACGGCCCCGACCCGTCGTGTGGCTGCTTCTGTTTAAGGACGAGACAGGCCGGGCACGGAGGCTCACGCCCGTCGTCCCGGCACTCTGGGAGCCCGAGGAGGGAGGATCGCTTGATCGAGGCCGGGAGGTCAAGGCCAGCCCGAGCAAGAGCGAGACCCCCCCCCCCCGTCTCTACTATGAAAATAGAAATTAATTGGCCGACTAAAAATATATAGAAAAAAAATTAGCCAGATGCAGTGGCTCACGCCTGTCATCCCGGCACTCTGGGAGGCCGAGGCAGGAGGATCGCTCGAGGTCAGGAGTTCGAGGCCGGCCTGAGCGAGAATAAGACCCCGTCTCTACTAAAAGAATAGAAAGAAACGAGCTGGACGACTAACATATACAGAAAAAACGAGCCGGGCGTGGTGGCGCGTGCCTGTCGTCCCAGCTACTCGGGAGGGAGGCTGAGGCAGGAGGATCGCTTGAGGCCAGGAGGTGGAGGCTGCTGTGAGCGAGGCTGACGCCACGGCACTCGCTCCAGCCCGGGCGACAGAGCGAGACTCTCTCTTCGAAAAAACAAAATGAGAATAGACCATCATTCTGGAAGGATGCGTGGGAGTGAAGGCCGACGTGTCTGTGTGCTCCAAGTCACCAGCCTCTCTCTGTCTCTCTGTCTCTGTCACTGTCTCTTTGTCTCTGTCTCTGTTTCTTTCTCTCTGTCTCTTTCTGTCTCTCTCTGTCTCTGTCTTTGTCTCTTTTTCTCTCTGTCTCTCTGTCTCTGTTTCTCTCTTCTATCTCTTTTTCTCTGTATCTGTCTGCCTCCATCTTTGTCTCTTTTTCTCTGCCTCTGTCTGTTTCTTTTTGTATCTCTTTTTCTCTCTTTCTCTGTCTCTTTCTGTCTTTCTCTGTCTCTCTGTTTTTGTCTGTGTCTGTCTCTGTTTCTGATTCTCTGTCTCTATCTCTGTGTCTCTCTGTGTCTGTCTATCTCTATCTCTCTGTTTCTATCTCTCTGTCTCTGTCTCTTGTTCTGTCTCCATCTGTCTCTATGTTTTTGTCTGTCTCTGTCTCTCTCTGTCTCTTTCTTGTTCTGTCTCCATCTCTCTCTCTGTCTCTCTGTATCTGTTTCTGTCTGTTTCTGTCTCTCCGTCTCTGTTTCTCTGTCTCTGTGTCTCTGTGTCTGTTTCCCTGTCTCTTTCTCTGTGTCTCTGTTTCTGTGTCTCTGTGTCTTTCTGTCTCTTTATCTTTCTCTGTGTCTCTGTCTCTGTGTGTCTCTCTGTCTCTGTGTCTCTGTCTTTGTCTCTCTGTTTCTCTGTCTCTATCTCTCTCTGTCTCTGTGTCTCTGTCTCTGTGTCTCTCTGTTTCTCTGTCTGTTTCTCTGTGCCTCTCTGTCTCTCTGTATCTGTTTCTTTCTCCGTGTCTCTGCGTGTCTCTGTCGCAGGAGACGGAGGTGGAGCTGTACAACGAGTTCCCGGAGCCCATCAAACTGGACAAGAACGACCGGGCCAAGGCGTCGGCCGAGAGCTGCAGCTGCTGAGCGGCCGGGCCCGACTGCGGCCTTCGTGGCGAGCGCCCCCTCCCCGCGCCCCCCAGAGCCAGCCCCGAGTCGTCTGTCCTGCCCCGCGTCCAGCTGCCAAATGAAGCCCCCACGAGACACAGACACGACGCACACACGACAGACACGCGACACGCACACACACGACACGCACACGCACACACACAGATCCGACGCGCACCCGGGCCGGCTTCCTTGGCTGGGGGGCTGGTGAGGTCGGGGGGTTCCCCTGTCGTCCCCCCCGGACTTGAGCCCTCGTCCCCAGCACAAGGGGCTGACCCCGCCGTTCCCATGTGACGGAGCCACCATCCTGGGAAGCGTGTTTTTTTTTTTTGTTTTTGTCCAACTGGGAAAAAAAAAAGACGGACAGACAGAACTGTTTACAGTTGATCCGCGTCTAATGAATTATCCAGGTCTTTTAGTTTTTTGTTTTTTGTTTTTGTTTTTGTTTTTTTGAGAGGCCTTTTGTGGTCTTTTGACCTCCCCACCTTTGCAACCCCCCCCCCACCTCCCCCCACCACCTTGGAGAAGGCCGCTGACCCCTGACCTCTGCCCCCAGACCTGGCTTCATTCACAGGCTCACACCCTCCCCCTGACCCCCAGTCCGACCCCACTCCCCACCCCCCCGCTGAGTTTTTGTACGTATCTGTTAAAAACGCTTGTCACTTTTAACTAATCAGATCTTTTTACAAGTATCCATTTATTATTATTATTATTATTATTATGTAATGGCTTCTTTAGAAAAAAAAAAATCTTATAGTACATGTTAATATATGCAACCGATTAAAAAAAAAAAGAGAGAGAAAAGAAAATGTTATGAATTAGCGTCAGAAATCCTCGGATGATGTGTGGAAACGTGCCAACGCTTGGCGTCTGCGTTTTCACAGAGCGTTTTTTTTTTTTTTTTTTTTTTTTGGTTGGTGACTCTCGGAACCCCGCAAGTCCCAAGCGCAGCAAGCATGACGGACACCTTTTTGTCGTCAAAAAAAAGACTTAAGAGCCAAAAAAAAAAAAAAAAAAAAAAAAAACCTTTCGCATCTCTTACCCTGGAAGGGGGGCGGGGAACTTGTGTGTATACTGAGTTCCCTTCCGCGTCTAAATTTCCCCAAAACGCGTTGATTTTTTTGCAGAGCGCGACGGTTACGTGCGACTGATAGAATGGATTGTTATTTCGGAAATGGAAATTCTCAGTGTCTGTTATTTTTTCGTTTATTTTTTTCCCCCTCTGCTCCACGCTTTTCAGAACTCCCTTTTTATTGTTTTTTTTTCCTCCCTGCTCCACGCTTTCCAGAACTCCCTTTTTTTCATTTATTTTTCCTCTCTTATCCACGCTTTCCAAAACTCCTTTTTTTTTTCATTTATTTTTCCCCCCTTATCCACGCTTTTCAAAGCTGCCTTTTTTTGTTTAATTTTTTTTTCACCCTCTGCTCCACGCTTTCCAAAACTCCCTTTTTTTCATTCATTTTTTTCCCCCTCTTATCCACGCTTTCCAAAACTCCTTTTTTTCGTTTATTTTTTTTTCACCCTCTGCTCCACGCTTCTCAAAACTCCCTTTTTTTAGTTTTTTCCCCCTCTGATCCACACTTTCCCAAACTCCCCCTTTTGTTTTTTTTTTTTTCATTTATTTTCCCCGCCTGCTCGACACTTTTCAAGTCTTTTTTTTCGTTTATTATTTTTCACCCTCTGCTCCACACTTTTCAAAAAACTCCCTTTTTTCGTTTATTTATTTTTTTTTTGGCCTTTTTCCTAACTCCCTTTTTCTCACTTATTTTTTCCCCCTTCCCTGCTCCACATTTTTCCAAACTCCCCTTTTTTTTTTTTTTTTTTTTCCCCCTTCCTCCAGGCTTTTCAAAACTGCCTTTTTTTTTTTTTTTTTTGGTCGTCTATTTATTTTATTTTATTTTTTTTGTCACCGTCTGCTCCACGCTTTTCAAAAACTGCCTTTTTTTCGTTTATTATTATTATTATTTTTTTCTCCCTCTGCCCCACGCTTTTGAAGATTCCTATTATTAACATCCAAGCATTTTACTATCCCAGGGAAAAGGAAAACTCGAACAGATCTGTCCTCGTGATGATTTTTTTGTTGTTGTTGTTGTTTTTTTCCCTTTTTTTTTTTTTCTTTTTTTTAACCTTTGTTCTAGAAGGCACTTTCCTTTCAGGGTTGTGGTATATATATATATATATATATCTCCTTAGGTTCTAGCAGACTTTTCTCCTCTTCCTCCCTGCCCCGAAGTGGCCGGTCACGAATTAACCTGTTTCTTGTCCTCCTCCTTTGGGTTGGCCTTTTTCGGGTCTGCCACCCCACCGAGACGTAGCTTGCTTGCCAGAGCGCTGCCCCACTTTTTTTTTTTTTTTTTTTTTTGTCCCGAAAGTTCTACCTTCTAGGGTGTGGGCTGACCTCTTCATGTAAAGAGACGAGCGTGATGCCAATAAAATTTAACAAGAACAAAAAGCTCACTTGCCTTCGCCCTCCTTTTTTTTTTTTTTTTTTTTTAATTGTCTTTTTCTGGAGCCTCAGCTCGGACCTGACCATCCCAGCACTCTTGGGAGGCCCAGGCTGGAGGATCGCTGGAGGTCAGGAGGTGGAGGCCGGGCTGAGCAAGAGCGAGACCTTGTCTCTACTAAAAAAAAAAAAAAAAAAAA
>VSMD01063468.1:0-60455 GCA_008750895.1 Mirza zaza | reverse complement strand
GCACAGCACCTGACAGAGTAGGAGCTCAATAAATGCAGAATCAGAATCTGAAAGCTGGTTTATATTTTTCATTCTTTTTGCTTTCACTGTTGCTGCTTTAAGATATATTTGGTAAATTCAAATGGAAAGTCCTACACTGGAACTGAATTTATAATATCATGTATAATAAGTATTATTAAAGAGACAAACTTTTAGATTGTCCCAATCTGTATTATGTGATTGGTGAACCTTAATGGCAAGTAGACACAAACATATACTCTATGCTGCCTACTGTTTATCATCAAAATTGAGTTTATTATGTATTGATTTCACAGTTTTGTTTTATTTCCTATCAGATCTCTATTTGCTATCATGAATATATCTACTGCTAAGTGAACTTGTAAAATGTATACTTGTTTTTGAAGATTCCATACTTATGTACCATTTCTTCCCAAAACATTTTTATGTAGCTCCCTTTAACATAAGAGCAGTAAGAGTATTACTTGATGGCTGCTTTTATTATTTTGTTACTCAAGTATCATGTATAAGATTTAAATTTTTGTTATAAAAATTCATAGTCCTATAATTTTGAGAGCCTACTGTGTTCCAGGTATTGATTTATTTAAATCATCTCTAATTCTCACAGCTCCTTTTTCAGATAAGAAAACAAGAGGCTTATAAAGTGGCATGAAAACACATTTGTAAGTGACAGGGCTTGAATTCAAAACCAGGTCTATTTGACTCTTTGTATCATACTGACTGAAGACAAATTGCTGAAAGCTTTATGGACAGAAACTGTTACCTGGTTCCATATTGAAGCCCTATTCATTAGTTGCTATTATTTTCTTGTTTTGCTTTGAATAACCTCCCAGTGTTGCTGTAAGCTTCAAATGAAATAAAGACACTGTACATATGTTAAGATTTTTTTTGTTGGAGTAATAGTACCTCAAAGTGGAAATTTTCACAAATTATTATTTTTATGTTCATAAGAGCTAGGAACTATATCAATAAAAACAAAAATTATTGGTACCATAAGAACACCAACCTGCTAGGATGACTCATGGAGAAACTATGAATGAGGCAAGAGTACATTTGTCAGCAAAGTGAATTCCTTAATTGATATTCACGTATTATCAAATTTTAATTACTAAGTCATCATTCAGTACTTACTCTGTAGAGAGCACTATATCTGAACTCTGTGATAGCATTTTCATAGGTAATTCATCCACATTAAGTGAGTCAGAGCGTAGTAAAATGCTTTCATGCTGATAGACTTCTAACATGATTGTTGGCACTAAGGATCATTGATCTGAACAATTTATTTGAACATTTTATTGCATTATTTTAATGAGATAAAGCACAATTTGGAGCTTTGGACTGGGAATTAAGAAACCTGATTTCTAGCTCAAAATCTGGTGCTAATTATCTGGGTAATGCTTTGGGCAAATCATTTCATTCCTCTGGAATCCATATTCCTTATATGAAAAATTAAACAGTTTGAATATGTTAATCTCTAGCTGTTAAGTTTTGTGAGTCTGTGATTTCAACAGTCCACAAATTTTCTTTAGTATAATCACAAAACTGGTAAATTGCTTGTTTTACATAGACTAAGCCTGAGTGCAGCTCTGTGGCTATGAGGTCACTGTAGGACCTTTGTGGATTCACCGGCAAGAGGATATGTTACTAAGAAATCTCCAGATAATGGGTCTTTTTTGAAAAATTAATTGATAAAATCTGAAAACTGAAGAGATACATGTTTTAGAGGTTTAGGATTCCCCACAACATGGGTATATGTTGATTGATAATGTAGCCCATGGTATTTTCTTATGCTAGAAACCAACTTATTGGAGAATTTCAGATATTCCATGCAACGACAAGTTAACATAGTTTAGGTGGGACATCTCTTTGGTTCAAAGTTACAGTGGTTTGAAAAGTGTTTAGTTGATCCCCAGAAAGTGGTTAGACAGGTTAGGCTCTTTTTCAGGTATTAGAGGCAAGTTAACTTTTGAAGGGATAAAAAAAGAAGTGATTAGTTGGTTTTATTTTGGAGACTTTTAGTTTACTATGGGGTATTATCTATTCCACATGAAAGTGGCTGTTGTACTGTCGCCAAGTTATCGGTCAGATATGACAAGGAAATAGTAACTCAGGATTAGAACATAAATAAGAATACGATATAGAGAATTTCCATTTAACTTAAACTAATTACAGGCATATTATTCAGTATCTCAATATTAGAACCAAAAGGACCGTAAGGATTACCCTATTTTGCAGAAAGCCTTCTTCTGATTTTAGAGATAAGAAACGTGGACCCAAAGAGTCAATACAAGGTTGTGGCTGAGCCCGGATAAGAACCTAAAACCTAGGCTTTCTGGCTCCAGTGTCAACGTTCATTAATACTACTTCAGGGTCAAGGAGACTTTTTTTTAAATTATCAAATATACATCTACTGGAGCTATTGGATTCAAGTTAACATCATTTTATTATTGATTTATGTTTCTTTAAATAAAAAATTAATGGTGTTTGGGAAATGTTGCTTTTTGAAAATCTGAACAAAATTATAGTTTTTGATTAAAGGAGAGTGACTTTTGCCTTTCAAAAAAATAACACAGACAGGTGCAGTGATGTGTGCCTGTAGTCTCAGGCACTCAGGAGGCTGAGAACAGGAAGATCACTTGAGCCCAAGAGTTTTAGACCAGCCTGGGCAACATAGCAAGAGCCTATCTCAAAAATAACAATAATAATAATAATAAATAAAAATGTTAAATAATTTTTAAATGACACAAATGCATTGAATATGCCTTCGTGTCTTTATATGGGAACAGCCGGCATACTGTGATAGTTGTGGTGGAATTTACATCTGTGAGATACAGGAATATTTGTTCTTCTCAAAGGCATGTGTCCCTTTGGCACACCATTCCTCCAGTGTTGTCTTCCCTGTGACTATGAAGACACCCTGAACTGATGCAACCACCACCAAGCCAACTTTAATTGCACTAGGAAAAGGCAGCCATTCTTTTGGAGTCGGGGAGAAATGAGCTTAGGTAGTCTTTCTGGTTGTTAGCAATTATCTGGCTCCCTTTGGAGCATCATCAGGAAATTTAAGTCTTGTTGGAACAAGAAGAAAATGGATGCTGTTATCAGTTCATTAGGTTTCTAAACTCCTTCTTGAGTGATGCATGTGACACAAATGTGGCAAGCAGCTGTTCTTTCATCACTCTCATCATCAATAAAAATAAACATGTGTTTTAATGCCAACTAGGGATTCTGTGCTAGGATCTGGGGACGTAAAGATGTATAAGCTCTCAGGGAACTCATAACCCTTTAGTTGAGTAGCACTTACAGCATTAAATGAAGTAACTTTGAATGGTGATATAGCAAACAAAAAAGTACTATACATACAACTCTATACCAACACTAATATAGCTTATTTTTATACAAAAGAAAAAGCAATGAAAGCCATTTTAAAGGTCCAAATTCAATCTAGAGAATAAATTTCGAATTTATAGCCAAATGAAGATGAAGGTTTTCATTAGCTTTCAAGAATAATGCAACACAGCTGTGTGTGGCAGCTCACGCCTATAATCCTAGTACTTTGGGAGGCTACTTTGGGAGGATTGCTTGAGGCCAGAAGTTCAAGACCAGCCTCGGCAAGAGTTGAGACCCTATCTCTACAAAAAATAGAAAAATTAGCTGGTCATGGTGGTGCATGCCTATATTCCCAGCTACTTGGGAGGCCGAGGCAGTAGGATCACTTGAGCCCAGGCATTTGAGATTGCAGTGCACTATGATCATACCACTGCCCTCTAGCCCTGGAGACAGAGCAAGACCCTGTCTGAAAATAATAATAATAATAATGATAAGAATTCAACACAAAAATATTTAATATTCTATATCATGAAATTATTTTATGTAAATCATTCCAACACTGAATAATAAAAAAAAATTATATAGATATAACACTATGATTTTATTAACTCTTGGTTTTTAGGCCTTCTCCTACTTTTTGTTATTGAATCATTCACAGCTTTTATTGATCTAATTGCCTTCTCCTAAATGTACTAAAATTTGGACAGTTTTTTGGCTGAGTAATTATTCTGATTCTTTTAGGCAAATACAGTTTCTATAAAGTAATATTAAAGATTAAGTATTGAAGAATAGCCTTCTCAAATACTAAACTGTCAATTTTTTTAATGTGTCACAAACCAGGATAGAGTTAAATAAGCATGCCATCCTCCTCATTATATAATCCACTCCTCATTATCCCCATTATTTCTCCTGCCGAGGGTGTGGTATTGTACACACAGCCACATCCATACCCCTATGTGCTCCAAAGTCCAAGGAGAGATGCCCTTCTTCTCAACATCTATGTTCTACAAAGCTCTACATCTCTCAACAGAAGGAGTTGAGTTTGCTTTTGCACATAGTGCATAAAGAAGGTGGTCTTTGACTACTTCTCCTCACTCTGTAAAATTACCAACGACTGTCCTTCAAGGGGGCTCTTCATGAGATGGAGGGCAGTAGACTTCTATATTGATGTGCAAAGTGCTGATAACCCATTGTTGTAAAAAGCACCCTGGCAAGGTCTAAAGCTCCAAGATCTTATAATGTCATTTACCAGCTTGCTGTTTTATGTATCTAATTATAATATCCTTCTGATTTTGATATTATAAAGGGTAGGATGCTGGGGACTCTTAAGGCCTTGAAGATAGGGATATACACATACATATCAAAACTCTTATAAATTTTCTGGTGATCACATACTGTCCACTGATAGCAACAACTTTATTTAAGCAAATATATTATTTCTGATAGCAATGCTTGCTAATTGACCTTCAAAGTTAAGTAAACTAAAAAATCACTCTTTTATGTATATTTGAGTAATTTTAAATATAGTTAAATGTGAACTCATTCTGGGTAGAAACCTTGGCTTACTAATGTATTTACCTCCTAAGCCTAGGATAGTACCTTGCACTTAGTATGTATTTGATGAGGGTGAGTGAATAGATGGATAGATATAAAATAAAATTAATAAGCTTTTTCACTTCCTCAGGACAAAACAGATGCATAATTAGATACAGATGAGATTGGCTCAGTTTATTTTCACCTATTTTAATGTCCATGTGAGCAAGCTGTTTCTTAAGTGACCTAGCACTACAAGAGGATAGGACAAAATATTATCATTAACATAAAACATGATTAAACATTCCCCATGTGTAACTATTTTGTTAGTAATTTGGCATGTTCTGTGTGTTGCTTGTTTGTACATGCTGTCAAGAGTTTAAACAACAATTATTCAGCCTGCTATATGGCAGGCTCTGCGTTTATGAAAATTGTGATTTTTGTTTATTGACTATTTTTGAACTCTGTAAGAGCACATCCTTCTTGTTCATCATTGTATCCCTAGCACTTAGCTCAAGGCTTGCCGATATTATATTGGCAATAAATATTTGTTGAACAAACAAATGAAATACAGTGACTAGGGAGGTTTTTGCTTTCAGGTAAAAAATAGTCTAGTGGAAGAAGGAATGATAGGTTGTGGAAGGAACTATAAAAGAGTAGGTGTTATCATATTCTGGTGCTACAGAATAATTAACTGTTAAAAATATGTAACTTACAGAGTAGCTAAAGCACATTATTAGAACTGTTAGAGGCTCGGTACCTGGCAGATATGCAAGTTGAATGGTGTCTCAGCAAAAAGAGAATAGAAATAACAGTAGGTGAAGAATCCAGAAGTTAGTTGCTTTAGGATAGTTGGAAAGACTGGATCTGTGTATTGCCCAAATTGTAACAGAGACTGGTATAGAACTGGAGAACCAGGTAATACTATTGGTCTGAGAAACAAAACTGAGAAGATCCCCAGACAGAGCTATGTGGCATGGATGAGCTGCATCGTAAGTGAGAGAATGTGGACCCAAGAGGAAACTGGACATTGAGAGACTTCCCACCCCACACCTGCCATATGTTGAAAAATAAATAACTCAGTTATTCATTGACACTCCTTGAAAGAGTTAACATATTTCCCCTGAAGTCACCTAATACTCTATTCCTGTGGTGCCTGATTTATTATAAGACGTGATTTAGACACTTTTAAGTGTAGAAGTTGGTGAAGACCTGAGCATCAGAGTCCTAACACCCACATTCTAGTTGGTTCTAGGCTTGGCCTTGTCACTACCTAGCCATTTAACCTGGAGAATTTACTTGTCATTTGAGGACCTTGTTTTCTCATCTTATTAACAGAGTGTTAGACTCGACTCTAATACAGTGTGCTTTTGCCAATTTTATCATTCTTGTCATCCAGTGCAATCTGAAAAACATTTTAATGAACTTCTCCATTTTAACAAAGTGAAGGGACTTTGGAGTCTGAGGGCAGGAATGAGGTGGTAGTGGGGAATTGGGTGAGATACTGCCCCTTCATGGGAAATGAGGTTGACGTTTGCTTTTTAGACTCAAACCCATTTGGGGATGTTGACTGGAAGTATCTATAGGTAGAATGAGACTTCAGTTTTTGTTTTGTTTTATTAAAAAGAAGGAAAATGTTCTTGACGTTAATAATTGATTTTGATCTGTCGTAAGTTCCACCAAGAATCTTCGATTCAATCACATCCTTAAATAGTATGTCATTGTGTCTGGATTACTTTGTAATATAAGTAAATTTTCAAGCATTGAGAGGGAAAGAGAAACTCCTTTATTGGGAATTTAAGTTGAATACAGAGAAAACTGATTCTCGCCAACTATATTTACCTCAGCCATTTGGACTGCTAAGAAACTTGCTTTTAACTTGGATTGTCTTAATAAAGATTTTGGGAAGCTTAAAATAACGATGTAATTGCCCAACTCTTCACTTCATCCTGCGCTATTCAGACCGAGTAAGCATTTCCCTGTCAAGCTCTTGCTGCATGATTGACGGGGAAACTTTTAATAGTCCCCTTGAAGAATGAATAGTTACTCAACATAGATTAACCATATATATATATACATATAGTTGGGGTATATTTCAGTTGGGGTATATCAGGATAAGTGTAAATCAGAGAATTATTGCCATCTGATGTACTGCCCTATGTGGGGGCATCTTTTAAAATCCACAAGTCACTGCAATTCTCTTAGGCCACTCATGTGACAAGACTTGCTCCCAAATCAGCAATTTGGCACAGCTAATGTTTCTCTTTGCCAAAAAGGGCAAAGGCCTCAGCTGAGCAAGAAGCTGGCTTTTTCCTGGTTACAAAACTGACCACAATTCCTCACCAGCCTAACAGGGTAAGTCTGTTTTTTTCTGGTAATGCAATTCTTCTCAGAGAGAACTCCATTTTTTCATTATGACATAGCATTTGTCATTTAAACATCAGCTGATGTTCAAACTGATGCCACATAGCTGCATTTGCTATTGATTGATAAACTGAAGTTTAAAAAAGCAAACTCTGATATGTAAAATTGAAACCATATCAGGCCCTATCTTTATTCTCTCAACTGTTTAATTTTATAGAATTTGGATAGTAGTCAGTATCATTTGGGACCTCATAAAGTAGTAGAATACTACCTGAGGAATATGACATTTCGATAGCATGCTGATATAAAATTTAAAATATGGATACGTATTTGAATTCCCAAGTTTTATTCAGATGATTTAATTAGAGATTCAACCAAGGATGGATACCCAAGGATAATTTTTTCTACATAAACTTATCTGGAATTTCATAACCCAGAGATTTAAAGTTTTCCACTTAAGAAACAATTGGTATGTATTTTACCACAATAAAAAAAGCAAGTGAATATTGAACAGGCTTTACCCTGATAATTCTAAGTACTGTACAGTTCACATCCTCACAAGACACTGAACATGTGGGTCACTGGCGAGACAGTGTGGCAATATTTTCCTTGTAATGTACCAAGTCTTGCCAAAGCAGTGAACAACATTATGACACAACATTTTGTCACAGCTGGCTCCCAAGGGGACAGTGCCAGCCAATTCAGGCCTAGTCTTTTCTGTGTTTATTACCACCTTTCCCAAATATTTGGAAACTAATGTCTTGACTCATTGGTGTATTCACAAGTTCTATTACCTCAAGTCTTTTTCTTTTAAGGGATTGATGTTTTGCAAGATATAGACAAAATGTCAGTGTGAATTACAGCAAATCCCTATTCCATGCTGTTATGGGTGAAACTCTGGGAGATTCTCCTATTGACCCAGAGAGTGATTCCTTCACTGATATACTGTCTGCAAGCACGTCACAAGGTAAAGTCTATTCCAGGTACAACTACTGGGGATTTGGGGCATTTATGTAAGGGTAAAATTGCTCTTATGATTTGTTTTCCAAGTGATACTTGTTTTAATACTATCATGTGTATACTCCAGTGTTTTAATGCTTAGTTCACTGTTATAGTGTTTGCTTAAAAACATGTTCAGAGCATTAAAAAAAGAAAACTAACCTAATCCCTATTTTATCTCTGTGCTTGGCTCCCATTTCCTGAATTTTAAGCATTAAGGTATATTTATATCCAAAAACAATCCTATTCATTTTTATTTCCTGAGTTTGCATACATTTCCCAAAAATACATAAAGGCTTTTTAGAATACTGGAAGGGTCACTTTTTTACCTTTTTATCTTGTGTATTAGATATCTCTCATAGCAGTTTTATTCCTTTTGAAATATTCTCAGCACTTTTCTGTTCTACTTTGAAATCTAGATGTTTATATGTGCGTTTTAACTCTCACAAAGAATTATAAACTCCCAGAGTATAGGACCAGGTTCTATTCTGTTTTAGATTTCTTAGGACACCTCCTAGAATAGCACCTAATGCATTATAGAAGAATAGATTGTTAGGACCTTGAAAAATATTCTAAGCATCTCATTTTGCACATAAAGAAAATGAGGTCCCTAAAAGTATAAATGCCTATTGCGTGCTAAATAAATGATTGACTGTTACTTCTATTCAGATAAGTCAGTTTCAAACAGATACTGCATTTTCAACATTTCTTTCTTGCATTGTAAAATATAAGTTCTTCATTTCTATAGCCCCTTCTACTGGAGTTTCTTAGCACAGCTTCTTCTGTTTTATATTGTTTCATATTTATTTTTATATTTTTATTTGTTTTATTTTTCTTTTCTCATACACTCCATGTAAAAATAGATTGTGTTAAACAGTGTGATTCATGTTTTAAAATATAAGTGCTAAAGCATTAAAATTAAGTCACTTAATTGCTTTGCATTTTAACCTTTTAATTTTCCCAGAAACCTGAAATCTGAATATATTAGTCACAATTTTTAAAACATCAAGCTTTTTAGAAATGAAAAAGAAAATGTTTTCTGAAATACTGTTTTATTTTATTACAATCATTTGACTCAATGCATATTTCTATCATCTGAGCCTCTTAAATATAAGCCTAGTTTTATTATGTTCTATAAAATGCTCTTATTCTATTTTTCTGCAAGCCATAAAAATTATTGCTGTCTTTCTTTAGTTATCAATTCAGCCTGCCTCAGGGCAGAATGTCCTGGTTACAGTGTGAAATAGTTCTTAAGTCAAAATTTGATAGTTTTGTCTGTTTGAAAAGAATATGCCTAGAATGCAGTACAACAAATGTTTTAGATTAACCAGGGGGCAAGTACTATTAATGGTAAGGGATGGTTATGTGATTCAAGTAAGTTTTCATTCTGTGCTAATCTCAATTTATATGCTTTGAATTTGGACTGAGTTTAATTTTTTTGAGTCTCAAATTCCTCCAAAAGGATGATCCAGTACTTTTCTTCTTAATTAATACGGTACAGAATAGAATTATTATATTAGCAGTTAAAACATTGTATTTTTTACCAGTAATTTAGCCCTTGTCTTGTATGGTCTCTGGCTACTTCTTATTCATGTTGTTTTTCTGTTAATAATGTAAGTTCCTAAAAGGCCAAAGACTTATGATTATTATTTCTATTGTATTTTATATATGACCATTAATACTTAGACAAACCTGAAAATAAATTAGGTATATGATCACCGTTAGCTATCTGAGGCCAGCAGAGGTAAAACACTATGCAGATTAGGTATTTGGCCTAGGAACAGTAGTCAGTTAAGTGCCCCTTTTTCCTCATCAGAGGCAAAATGGAATTGGGGGTTGTTGCAAGTATCTGGGTGCTGCTATTGAAGAAAAAGTGGCACGTTTAGCATTAATGACCTAAATGTCATATTCATGAGATTAATAAAATCTCCATTATGCTTAACCACTATGCCCAAAGAGGACTTTCACCCTTTTTCCTAGGCTCCATTATTACTGTGACCCCTTTATGTTATTCCCTTTTCTTTTTTCATTAAGAGCTCCTCAAGCAACCCCAAGTAACCCCATGCTGGCTCTGAAACCATTTCCACTAGTAAAATTTGGCAAGACTGAAGGAAAGCTTCTACAAACTCAGGCTGAATATGCCTCCTGCTTTTAGTGCCAGATTTAGTCCTGTGTGAATTTTATAATTCTAAGTTGTTGCACCAGAGCATTGAAAGATGATGACACATTTGTCCTTTGGAGCTGATTGAGCAATGGAAATATGCCTTAGAGACATGATAAATGCTGCAATAGACAATCCCTTGAAACTAGAGTCTCTCCTGAGATAGGAGTGACTGAGTGAGTGCATGCCATTTTTATTGAGGGATCCTTAAACTGTGTCTACATGACTCTAGGCAACTATAATACCCAGAAATATTTACATAATTGACCAAAGTTTTTACCTTTCCAGAAGTTTAAAGGGACCCATGTAGCACCAGGGAATATAAGAAACAGTCCTATGTTCTCTGTGGAGAACATTCCCCAAGTTTCCTCTGTGACCCTCTGTTTCCACTATATTAACAGAAAATACAGGATTAACGTGAGGGTTAAATGACACAATATTTGCGAAAGCAAATCTAAAGCCCTATACGGAGTTCATTGTTTTAGCCAGTGGTGGATAGAATAGAAGGTTCTGATATAATATCCTAAATTTGAAGCATTTTATAGAATATGGAAAAACAAAAGCTGCAGAATTCTTTTTTTTTTTTTTTTTTTTTGAGACAGAGTCTCACTCTGTTGCCCAGGCTAGAGTGAGTGCCGTGGCGTCAGCCTAGCTCACAGCAACCTCAAACTCCTGGGCTCAAGCAAGCGATCCTGCTGCCTCAGCCTCCCAAGTAGCTGGGACTACAGGCATGTGCCACCATGCCCGGCTAATTTTTTCTATATATTTTTAGTTGGCCAATTAATTTCTTTATATTTATGGTAGAGACAGAGTCCCGCTCTTGCTCAGGCTGGTTTTGAACTCCTGAGCTCAAACAATCCGCCCGCCTCGGCCTCCCAGAAAGCTAGGATTACAGGCGTGAGCCACCGCACCCGGCCTGCAGAATTCTTTATGGGACTAAAATAAGTG
The DNA here is from genome assembly GCA_008750895.1 of Mirza zaza. Lineage (NCBI taxonomy): Eukaryota > Metazoa > Chordata > Mammalia > Primates > Cheirogaleidae > Mirza > Mirza zaza. The sequence goes on along the minus strand of VSMD01063468.1, from coordinate 49,102 downwards.
GCAATAACATAAATGAAATGAGGCTTCTATATGATCTCCCATGAGGGTTTTGAGAAGGAAATGATCAAACTTAGAGGAAGCATCTTTGTACCTAATTTTTTTAAATGGAGAAACTACCACACTTTTATTAATATTTGTCTATGATGAAATTGAATTTCCAAAAGTTGAAATCATTTTTGGGGCCTAAGTGAGAGTGATGATTACATGTTTTCTTATCAGAGACATTGAAAATCGTAGATTATAGTGTTCTCTATAAGATGAAGTGGAAGTCCAGAACAAATTTGAGTTACTGACACAGCTCTGAATTTCATAATCTCATGTGTGATAACAATTCAGGCCCTTTTTATTGTGTTTTACTATTGTCCATATTAATTTTTTTCCTTAGTATGGCTCTGGTTTTATCATTTATTTTTTATTTAACTCTAACCTTTCTTGATCACCAGGACTTAGTAGATTTGGTAGATTTCTGGACTCTAAAAGTTTGTACTTTTTTTTCCCAAAAACTGTTGTTTGTCTTGTACTTCCCCCCATGTAATAAATTATAGGTAACACCCAAAATAAATGTCATTTATAGTAGATGCTCACAAGGAAACACAGGTTTTTAAGCCCCCTTTTCACCTGGCATCCCTGATAAATGCACCTTGGCTTGAAAGCTACCTGACAGCAATTATCCTTTTAAACTGCTAGTTGCAATGTAAAACATGGGTCATTAAATGAAAAACAAGTTTTATACCTCTGATAGAGGTTGTCATAGGTTACTATTTCTGTCATCATTCTCACTTAGAACTTTATTAGGATGACTCTGGGGAAATTCTAAAATCATTATAGCTCTTTGTTAGGTGCATATTCTTTGAGTCAGAGGAAATCTGAACAAAGTAAATTTCTTCATTTTCTTAACACAATTGACACAGAGCTTTTGTTATGTTAGCTTCCTTTGGACACACTTAAAATAGGCACTAGGGACTGTCCAGTAAATGCCTCACGTCCCTCTACTAGTGCCGAATATTTGTGAAAATATGGATGATAATGGATTGGACTCATTTGAATGGAACTAAGATTCTATAAACTACCAGATTTTTTTTTGTATATATGGTTTTGCACCTATCACTAATTTAGAGACACAGAAATTGCACATGTAACTGATAGCAACTGCAATCCAACTCTTATAACCCCGAATTCAGATCACGTAGCTATTTGAGTACACAGTGTTTTAGACCCATGTAATTTTTATTTGAGCAAGGGATTGCCAACAGGAGATCGAGGTTCCCACAAATAGTGAATGGCACTTGTGGTTAACACTATAAAGTAGATTTAAAACAGTCAACTGTCAGTTACCTACAGGCGAATTATCTCTCATTACCTCGTGGCAGGTTTCTGAATGGCCTTTTAGCTGACCGTCTAAATGAGAAACTCTGCCATCCAATGCAAACTGCCAAATAAACAGTCCTAAAAAGCCTGTCTTTATTATCAGCTCTCTACTATTTATTGAGTGCCCACTGTTTACTAGGCCTCGTAGTGAACATTATGAAGTCTAGACACCTTTCCCTGGTTTTTTCCAGCTCTTTATGATCTGGTTCTTATTTATGTATTTTACCTTATTTCCTTGGCCTGCCCTGCCTTCAGACTAATCTCTTTGTCCCAAGAATAAGCCATACTGACTCTTGCCTCCAAGCCTGTGAAGTCCTGGAATGCCTTTCCTAATTCTTCCACCTTTTTAAATCCTCTCTATCATTCAAGGTCAGATTGAATGAACCAGCTTCACTGTACGATGCATTCTCTGAGCACAGTGCTGTTAATGGCTCTCCATCTGCTCTAAACCGAAAATGTATTCAGAATCTCTCTCTTTTTCCTTTTCCACTGCTGCCCACCTGGTCCAAGCCACTGTCTTTGCCTGGATACTAGTTTCTCGACAGGTTTCTCAGCTTCTGTCCTTTCCTCCCGACAGCCTAGTTTCAACCATTCATCCAGAGGGATCGTGTCCAAATGTAAGCCAGATGTGTCACTCCACCCACAACCCTGCAGTGCCTCCCTGTGCCACTGGTAACAAAACCCGAATCTGCCCTGCACCCTCCTGCCCCACCCCAGCCGACCCCTCTGATTCCCTCTCCTCTCCTTCTGTCTCTCCTCCACTCACTCTGCTCCAGCCTGGCTGGCCTCCTTGCCGTTCGTCCAACATTCTAGACCCACCCTTGCCTTCCTGCACCTGCCCTAGACCTTGTTCCTGCCTGAAGCCTTTTCCTCTGACATCCTCTCAGCTAGCCCTGTCAGCTCCTTCTCATCTTTGCTTAAATCTTACTTTCTAGCGAGGACTGCCTTGACCATCCTATTGAATTATCTGTCCTCTTCACTGTCCTCCCCTCCCTTGCTCTACAATTTCCTATTTCAAAAGCAGTCATCATCTTCTAACATACTGTATAATTTATTGATGGATTATATTTATTGTTTGTTGTCTGCTTCATCCCTCAAGACTGTTATATTAACCCCATGAAGGAAGAGATCTTTGTCTAGTTTGCTTATTACCCACTGATATATTTATTCCAAGTACCTAGAGTGCTAGGTGAATTGCAGTGTTCTTTAATAATTTATTAAATGAAAGACTCTAACATTTATGGTTTGTGTCACAGAATTTAGCCCTTAATTAGAGATTGTCTAGTATTATTTTCTATTTTATATATTCCCTAAGCAAAATTATATAGTCACTGGGGGAAAGACCCATGTTTTATTCTCTATTGCACAAATGCCTAACACATAAAAAGTATCTGATAAGTTCTTGTAGACTTATTTATACCAAACTGATCTCCTCCTCTACCTCAGCAAGCTCCTGAGGTCAGGAACTAGAATATGTTTAGTAAATAAAAACCAAAATTTTAGTGTATGTTAAATATTATTCTAAAACCAATGTTAATGTAAATAAACCAATAATACTGGATATGCTATAAACCAGATACAAATATGTGTTAAATAATCTATTATTTAGAGTTATTTGCACCATGTCCTTTGGTTAGTTTGAATATCATTCAGATATTAATTTTAATGTCATTTGTTCTTAAATTACCCTAATCCTTGGTTTCTTCTGCAAGTCTGCCCACCTTTTTTTTTTAAGAGACAAGAGTCTTGCTGTGTCACCCAGGTGGAATGCAGTGGTACAATTACAGCTCACTGCAGCCTTGAACTCCTGGGTTTAAGTAATCTTTTCCTGCCTCAGCCTCCCGAGTAGCTGGGACTATAGATGCATGCTCCCACACCTGGCTATTTTTTAAAATTTTTTTGTAGAGACAGGGTCTCGCCATTATGTAGCCCAGACTGGTCTCAAACCCCTGGCTTCAAGTTATCCTCCCATGTTGGCCTCCCAAAATGTTGGGATTATAAGAGCCACCTCAACCAGCCATCCACCCACCTTTTGATACTCCCAGTATTCATTTGAACCTCTGAAAAACTTACTTGCTAGCGATGCTTTTAAAAAGTAATTTATTTGATTAAGTAACTGATTATCTAATATATAAAGGACTTAGAACATTCATTGGCTGATATGTAATAGATGCCTAACATGTTAGTTCTGTCTTCTCACCCTTAAAATGGAAGTTACCACTTTGGGATAATATAGATTTTCAGTATCCATGCTATCTAAGGTTTTCTATTCCCACGGTTAGTCAAGTTGGATTTATTGCTTACTCTTTTATAGTCTTTTCCTTAGTATTTTTAAAGAATATGTAGATACTACCTGATATGTACATGTTATTAACCATAGTTCCAGAAGAAAGAAACCAAAGTTCAATTACTTGTTTTGGCAAAGAGCCAATGGCAAAACTAAGTAACAAAACAGGAGTTCTAATATCTTTCACATGTTGTAGACATGTGAATACCATGCTTCCCCTTGCATCTTTTAATTAAGTCACATCTTTGGGAAAAAGTAAAATATTCTTATTTTATTATTCTTATTATTTTGTTTACATGAAACAGAAATGTTTAATGTAAAATCATTTAATATTATCTTACACTTTACCTAAAACCTGACCTTTAGTAATTGAAATTATGTTTACTTGGTGGACTAAAATATGATGCTAATAAGAGCCAAAAGCGTAAATTTGATGTTAAGATGGCCAGATTTACAAAGAAATCTTTGCCACTTACAAAGAAATATCTTTGCCATTTATACAACCACATCTCTAGCCACAATTACCTAAGATATAAACAATTGACCTGGGAGAAACCAATCCAAGTTTCCAGTATATGTCCTATATAAAATCTGATCATCTTTGATAGTATATCAAAGTATGTATCATATAGTATATGTGATATTATATCAAATATATATTATATATATTATATTTGATATTATATAGTATATATGATATAGTATATTTGATAGTATATCAAAGTATATATAGTATATCAAATTTAGTTATTGTTTCTTATGCAGTGTTGGGTAACATAAGGTCCGTGTGGATGACAGGGAATGTACCTTTTCCTTGGGCTATCAATATCAATGGCCTTCCAAAACATAATTCAAAACCCATCTCCACCAGAAAGCTATCCCTCATTATTTCAGAAATGGTTAGTCTTTTTCTTTTCCACATTTCTAGAGCACTTGTTGCCTATGTTACTAGTTTGGTTTCTGTATTTCCTTCTACTACTAAACATCTTTCATCTTTGTAAGCTTCTCAGGGCTAAGAACTATAATATTTTGTATTAATATTTCTTGTGAGGCTGAAAAACACCTGGCACATAGTATTAGGGATTGGTTATCTTGATTTGAGATGTTTATGGTTTTATATTACTGATTGAGCATTTACCGAGCTTAATATATAGAGAAAGGAAAATGCCAAAGAAAACTAAAACAAAGAAAGGTTTGGGCAAGAGAAACACTATAGTAAAATATAATGGTGACTCTTTTAAGAAGCATGGTTTATAAAACAGGTTGTTGATACAAAGAAAAGTTAAATAATTGTGTAAAATTGGTAGCTAGAATGGATTTAACCCACTGACTTTATTTCATTTAAATGGAATGTCTCAAAAGACAACTCCACTGATTGAATCACATTAACATCCCAAACACAAGACTCCTGAGGTAAGCATTAGTATTTGGAAAAACATTTTCTGCATTATTTAAAAATATGGTATCCTTGTAATGCAGAAGAGGCCTACGTACAAGCCAAATATATCAGTTCTTTTCAGATTGGCTTCTTTCACGTAATCATGTGCATTTAAGTTTCCTTCATGTCTTTTCGTAGCTTGATAGCTCATTTCTTTTTAGCACTCAGTAATATTCCATTGTCTGGATGAACCACAGTTTATCCATTCATATATTCATGCATGTCTCAGTTGCTTCCAACTTTTATAAAGCTATAAACACCTGTGTGCAGGTTTTTGTGTGGACATAAATTTTCAGTTCATTTGGGTAAATACCAAAGAGTGTGATTGCTAGATTGTATGGTAAGAGTATGTTTAGTTTTATACGAAACTGCCAAACTGTCTTCCAAAGTGGTTATCCTATTTTGCATTCCCGTCAGCAATTATGTCTGTTGCTCCACATCCTCACCAGCATTTGGTGGTATTAGTGTTTTGGATTTTGGCCATTCTAATAAGTATGTAGTGGTATCTCATTGTTTTAATCTGCAATGCTCTAATGACATTTGATATTGAAAATCTTTTCGTATGCTTACATGCTATCTCTGTGTCTTCTTTGGTGAGATGTCTGTTCAGTTCTTTTGCCCATTTTTAAATCAAGTTGTTCATTTTCTTATCAAGTTTTAAGTATTCTTTATAGATTTCGGGTAACAGTCCTTTATCAGATGTGTTTTTGCACATATTTTCTCTCAGTCTGTGGCTTACCTTCTCACTCTCTTTATGTAGTTTTTTATAGAGCAGAAATTTTCTATTTTAATAAAATCCAGCTAATTAATTCTTTCTTTCATGGTTCATGCCTTTGGTGTTTTTTTCCTAAAAAGTCATCACCATATCTAATTTCTACATTACCTCAAGGAGTTTTATAGTTTTGCATTGTACATTTAGATCTATGACCCATTTTGAGTTAATTTTTATGAAGGGAATGGGATCTGTGTCTAAATTCATTTTTTTGCTTGTGGATGTCCGGTTGTTCAGCACCATTTGTTGAAAAGACTGTCTTCATTGTGTTGGCCTTGTTCCTTTGTCAAAGATCATTTGACTACATTTATGTGAGCCTGTCTCTGGGCTCTCTACTCTGTTGCTTTGATCTGTTTGTCTACTCTTTTGTCAATACACATCATCTTAATTACTGTAGCTCTTTCTAGTAAGGCTTGAAGTTGGGTCTTGTCAGTCCTCTGACTTTGCTCTTCATCACTATTGAGTTGGCTATTCTGGGTCTTTTGATTCTTCATATAAACTTTAGAATCAGTTTAACAATATTCACAAAATAACTTGCTGGGATTTTGATTGGGATTGCAGGAAATCTATAGATCAAGTTGGGATGAACTGATATCTTGGCAATATTGAGTCTTCCTATCTATGAACATGGAACATTTCTTTGTTTATTCAGTTTGATGTCTTTCATTAGAGTTTTGTAGCTTTTCTCATATTAATTTTTTATATATTTTGTTAGATTTATGCCTAAATGTTTCATTTGGGAAGCATGCTAATGTAAGTGGTCATGGGATTTTAATTTCAAATTCCACTCGCTCATTGGTGGTATGTAGGAAAACAATTCACTTATATATTAGCCTTGTATCCTGCCACCTTGCTATAATCACTTAATAGCTCCAGGAGATTTTTTTGTCTGTTCTTTCAAATTTTTAAGGTAGATCATCATGTCATTTGCAAACAAAGACAGTTTTATTTCTACCTTCCTAATCTGTATCCGTTTTGTTTCCTTTTCTTGTCTTACTACATTAGCTAAGACTATTAGTATGATGTTGAAAACCAATCATGAGAGGGGATGTCCTTGCCTTGTTACTGATCTTAGTGGGAGAGCTTGAGTTTCTCATTATTATGATGTTAGCTGTAGGTTTTTGGTAGATGTTCTTTGTCAAGCTAAGGAGATTTCCTTCTGTTCCTAATTTGCTGAGAGTTTTTTTTTTTTAATCATAAATGGATGTTGGATTTTGCCAAATTCTTGTCCTGTATCTATTGATGTGATCATGTGACTTTTCTTTAGCCTATTGATGCAATGGAGTACGTTCATTAATTTTCCAATATTGAACCAGCCTTGCATACCTAGGATAAATCTCACTTGGCTATGGTGTATAATTCTTTTACTATATTGTTAGATTCAATTTGCTAATGCATTGTTGAGGATCTTTGCATCTATGTTCATGAGAGATACTGATCTATAGTTTTTTTTCTTATAATATCTGTCTTGCTTCAGTTTAAGGTAATGCTGGCCTCACAGAATGAGTTAGGAAGTATTCCCTCTGCTTTTATATTCTGAAAAATATTGTAGAGAATTGGTATAATTTCTTCCTTAAATGTTTCATAGAATTTACCAGTGAACCCCTCTTGGTCTGGTGGTTTCTGTTTTGGAAGGTTATTAATTATTAATTCAATTTCTTTCATAAATATAGGCCTATTCAATTTGTGTATTTCCTCTTGTTTAAGTTTTGACGGATTGTGTCTTTCAAGGATGAGTTCATTTCTTTTAGGTTATTGAATTTGTGGGAATTGAGTTATTCAGAGTATTCCTTTATTATCCTTTTAACGTCCAGGAGATCTGTAGTGATATCCCCTCTTTCATTTCTAAATAAGCACCATTCTTCATTTGCTGTTGATATGCACTAGGCAAAGTAGGAATTTCAACTAAACCAGAGACACTGTTCAGCAGATTTAGCCTTAGTCATGATTACTAATAGATTATTATAACACCTCCTTTAGAAATACATAAAGGTAGTTTTAGCAGAAGAACCAAGCTTGAGCTAGTGTGACCATAATGAATATCTGCTGAGGAAGCAGAGATGGTGAGTATGAATGAGAGCACAGTGTTGTTATGTGATACTAAGCACTAGCTTAAGCAAGCTATCTAAACAAGACATGGCCCATACAGGAGAAAACGAACTGTAAAAAGCATTAATGAACATGTTCACCTCTGAAGATGATGATCATATCCCTTTGTTGATCTGAATTTGAAAATTTGCTGTGCAGCCTTCTGGCTTATTATAAAGAAATATGTATAAACAGATACATAGTGGAATATTTTGACCTCTGCCAAAGCTATCAATGGGAAATCAAACCACAGAAACATTGAATTTGGTTTTTAATATAGTTTAAGTAGACAAAAGAATGAAAATATATTTTCTTATGTTGAAGAAGCAAATGACACACCAAAAAATTTATGTCTAATCCTTTTCTTAATTCACAGTGTCCAAAATAAGGGGTTCTGTATTCAGAGAAACTACAACAGAATGTAAACCCCAGCTTTTGTACCTATTAATTGTATAACATTGGGCAAATCATTTAGCTCTTTTATGTCTAATTTTTAAAATCTGTTAGGTGGTAATAATAATTGTATATAACCCTAGGACTATTTTTAATTAGTGCTTAAAAACTATTAGTTATTATTATTAAATTGGTACTTCTGCTAATGGGTTCTAGAGCCTTTTTTCTCCTTTACTATAAACAAACCCTGTATACTACATGAAGAAAAAGGAATGAATTGGTAGAAGTTATTTTTTAAATGCTTGAGTCAAAAGGACAGCTATCTCTTGGTCAAGTATAAAAATTATTTTCTGATTTTCCTTCATTTTACTTGAAATGACATTAAAATTTTCTCTACTTTTCCAGATAATTGCATGATAATTCCTTTTAAGAGGACTGGGACACACACACAAGGAATAGATTTACTCCCTCAGGTGAAATCATGGAAAAGTATCACAATGAAAGGATATTTAATTTTTTCTTAATTTTTACTTTTATCAAAGTAAGACTTGTGCATAGTTTTAAAAGTCAGATACTACAAAGCTTTCAATGAAGAGCAGAGATCCTTGGTCCCTACTCCTACTCTTCAGTCCTACTTCTCAAAGGCAATGCTTTTAACTCTTTCAGACATTTACCTTCATATCTTTAGAATAACATGCTTGCACTACTTTTAAAATTGTATTCATTGCCCATTGACTTCCCACTGTAGGAGATGAGGACTTAGCCTTTTTACCACCACACTCCCTTTCGTAAAACACGCATTTCTCCTTCCCCTCATCTTCACAATGTTGTTACTTGTAGTTCGGAGTGAAATCAGTTGTCTTTGCTCACCTTGTAAAAACTTTGAAAGTACTGCTTGTAGTGGAGCCAAGCAGCACGCTACATGCTATTTCCTGTCCTGTATACGTATTTGTTCTTCTGGAGTTAATGTTTTTTCACTTAGTAATGGCTCCTTTTTGTTGTTCCTTATGTATGTAACTCATCAGTAATTCATCCTTGAACTCTCTGACAGTTAATAAAAACTCCTCTCAAAGTGGTCAGATATATCAGGTATTCTGCTTTCTCAGGTGACCCCACCTGGCATTCTTCTTCTTCTTCCTGCTGATGCCTTCTCTCTAGGCCACTCTATATTTGTTGTCCTGGGACTTCCTTTCACCTCTCTTCTGTGTTTAGATTTGTTTCCTGGATCTCATATTTTCCCTTTCTTTGTTCTGGTAGAGAACTCTAGGAAAGAGTACAGGGAAGATAACCTTATATTTCTGAATATGTCTTTATTCTACTCCATACTTGATTGATGGTTTGGCTGAGTATAAAATTCTAAGTTGGAAACTATTTTTTTCTCTGAATTTTGAAAAATAATTGTTCTATTGATTTTCTAGCTTCCAGTGTTACTATTGAGAAGTCCAATGTCATTCTGATTTCTGATACTTTAAATGGAACTGTTTTCCCCCTGTCTGGAAGTAGATAGTCTCTATACATAGGGCGTTTGTCTTCACAGTGATTACTCTTTCTATGTGGTTTAAGAAATCCTTTCTCTCTTGGGTTTTGTTGTTGTTTCAACTAATAAATCCTTGGCTTTAGACTTTCTAAAGTTAAGGAAAAACTGAGGGACAACTTAAGAATACTTCTCAAGTATATATGGTAAAGGGTAAATGTGCAGAGGATGATAACTATCTGTTTAGGAAATGGAAAAAAAGATATTTGCAAACTTCAAATAGGTTATATCATCATTTCACATACTATATTCCATCAGATACTAACCTCCTCAAATATTGCATGCTGTGCCTTCCCCCACTTTTGTATCTTCTTGGGAATGATTAGCATATTAGTTTAAGAAGTCTTACAGTAAACCTATTTAACCTCACTTAATCTAGCATTTCCTAAATTTACTTCACCATCAGATTTTTTTTCTTTTTAATTATTTTTAAAGGAACATCATTAACATATGTATAGCACATTTGGGGAAATGCCAGATAAGACATAGACTTTCCTGGCTACAGAAGAGCAATTAAGCGTTGGAATGAGTAACCAGAGGAACTGTGGACTCTCCTTTTCAAGAGGTCTTTAAAACAGGACATCTGTTTTAGGCGTGGTCCTATTTCAACAATAGGACTTTGTGGCGTTTCTTCCTCTTCCTGTCCCCTAATAGTAGTGGTGAAGGCTTTTAGCCCACCTTTTATAGGACTATAGTACTCTGGTTACTAATGTGAACAAAAATTACCACTAATAATAATTATTATACTTACTGTAAACTTATTAAGTATCCAGCTCAGTGCTACTTGCACTTATTAAATTAAATTGTCTAAATTAATTAAATTAAATCTAATGAGATTATCTAATTTAATCCTGACAATTCTGTGACATAGGCAATATGAATAGTACAGATAATTAGGTAAATTAATAATATTAATATTGGGGATAAAAAGAGATTGCAAAATTGCCAACTGGTAGGGTAGGAGTTGAACCCAGAACATCTAACACAAGACTGTTCTCATCCTTCTTTACTGTTAATATTCAGAACAGCAACCTGCAAAAGACAAAGAAAATATGTATACAAAGAAAGTATGTATTTATTATGTAAAAACTCAGACCAATCCCATGCTCCCTTTATTAGACTGTTCAGGACTGTTTCCTAAACCTTTTGATTAATTCCGAGTTTAATATTTTTGTTAGAAATAAATTCTGTTCCGGATTTATTTCTCCTGCATTGTATTCTGTTAAAATTTGCCATCTGGTAGATGGTTTCTTACATGAGACTTTTTCCCTTCATAAATTTGATGTCATTCATAGACATTAAGGCCAAAAAAATTAGGTCTATGAAAATTTGCATACGTTAAAAGTGCCTTTTCCAACATATTTCCGTATAGCAACAACCGGACAGTGCAGTGCTGAGAACGCCAAGCCGGGAGACAGACGGGCTGGCTCGCCTTCCCTCAGTCACTGACTCCCAGGATGTGTGTGGATGAATCACTGTGCCTCATTTTCTTCATCTGTCAAATGAGGAACTTAGAGGACCTCACAAAGGCCTTTTCTGCTCTAGTATTTCTGTATGCTTTTTGTCTCCGGTATCAGCTATCCTGATGGGAGAGGAATTCGAAATTCCTGAGTCAGTTGATGCTGCAGAGTGATCTGCGTAAATCAGTCAGGAGGGGCTGGATAAACAAGTCAGAGCTGTAGTTGTGAGCACCATGACGTTGAACTGAAACAAATAAGAAGAGATTGAAAAATCAGTGGTTAAGTGTCTCTACGTCATTTCCACCAGCTACTAAGTGTTAGAGAACCAGTGAAAGGGTTTTCAGGTACATCCTCTTGTTGCCTATCTTTACACATTTCTCTGATAAAACTTGCCCTTGCAGCTACTCTTCATAGTATATCTCAGCCCCCTCTGCCACTGGGCACATCACAGGTGTTCAGTGAAGATTTGTTGAAATTAATTGTTGGTTAATATAGAACTGGAAGATCAGGAAGAGATGTGTTTTCCTAACCGGTGTTCAGTTTAGAAAAGTACACGTGTGGGCTGTGGAGCTTCAGAGCATCTGGATCAACACCAGCTCTACTGCTTGGTGACCATGTGCTCTTAGGCAAGTTACTCACTTCTGGGTCTGTGCCTCAGTTTCCTCTTCTTTAAGGTAAATTATAAGTATACCTACTTCTTGGGCTATTGTGACGATTAAATGATACAACCCAAGCAGAGTATTTGACAGAATATATAGCAAAGATTTAGGATTCTGTTAACATTAGCTAATGTAAATACTAAGGGATGTAGCATTTTCCCAGCTATTCTAATAATAGTTTTTTTTTTCACCTTCACAAAGAAGACAACATCAAACCCCAAAGGTAAACCATATAGTTCTGGGGCTTGGTTTTATAATTTAGCAACTTTTCTGATCTGCTTACATACTCCCAAATAATGCCTATCAGATTAAAGAAATTATTTTTGCATGAAATTGGTTGTATTTTTGTTTGAAATACATTATACTTTGGAGTATTATGAAAAAAGTCTATTCATTGACTGTAATAGAGTTTAAAGCCAGGTTTGAAGGTCTTAGATAAATGGCACAAATCCATGTCCTTGCTTACTAGGTCTGCCTAAAGACTTCCGCCTGCTTGAAACACACTAAAGGCTGTGAAATTGATGGGTACACCCTGATGCAGCACAACTCAGAGTCACCCAGCTGGAAAGTTGAGGCACTTACTTGTTCCTGGGAAGGGCTGTTGTTCATTCAAATATTTTGTTCATTTGTTCTTTCATGGGTAATTGCACGAAGTAACAAAGACACCTCTCAACTCACAGCTTGGCAGAAACAGTAGCTCATGTTTTCTAAAGACAAAATTAGAAGCAGGCTTCCTGGACCCATCTCTAAGTCAAAATAAAATAAAACGTCTAGGGAACCGCTGTGTCTCCCAGTAACTGTGGTCCATGCAGTGATGTCGTTTAGGTCAAGGTGTCCCAGAATAAAAGCAGAGGGGAAGGGAGAAGGGAAAGTGTGTGTTTGGGCAATGTTTTCATAGAGGAAAGAGGCAAGCTGTATTTCTTACTTTGTCCTTTCTACTTAGAAAAACAATAAAATCCTATAAGCCCCTAATCTTCCTCCTATAATCAACAAGAGAGAGAAAACTGAGTATACGTTGTTGAGGGTGGGGGTTAAAGCTTAGATTGTATTTTATTTATAATATTGAAGACTAACATCTTTTGGGGGAACTTAAGTCTTAGTAAAACTAAACTGTTGAGAAAGTACCTTTGTTTTGCCATTTTTGACAGCAAAATGAAAACTCATTCTCCCCTTCTCCATAAAATATGATTATTCAAATGGCGAGAATTTAGTAAAAGACAACTATACATAAAGACTAAAAGGAAAATGAAATATTAAGATGCTGTCCCTTTGCTCCAAACTAGAAATCAAATGGCAGAGATACTTATCCAAATAATTATATCCAAGTTAAAGGAGAGGTACAAAGTGCTGTGGGAATACAGAGAATAAAGAGTATTTTTAAGTTGGAGGATTCATGGAGAAAGTGGCATTTGGACTGGATTTGAAAGACAAGTAGGCTTGTTACGTGAAGAGATGAGAGGTAAGAATAAGATGCAGCAACTGCAGGAAACTGCATGAACAGAGAGGAGCAGACCAGAAGATGCAGGGCAAATAATATGACATGCCCAACTGCAGGATATGCCAAGAATAGGAATGAGGTCTGAGATAACCTCTGAAAAAGTAAGAGCAGTGTCGGGGAGTTTGAATGCCAAGCTAAAACAGTTTGATTTATTGTATAGTTCAGTGTTTTTCTGGCTTTTCCACCAATATGCCCTTAATAGTAGAGGACAATAAAATGTAGCATTCCTTCCTGGAGCACAGGGGCTGTTTAGGGCCATGAAACTATTCTGTCTAATACTGTGGTGGCAGGTGCATGACATTACGCCTTTGTCAAAACCCATAGAACTTACACACCAAGAGTGAACCCAAATGTAAACTATTGATTTTAGCTAGTGACAGTGTGTCAGTATTGGTTCATCAGTTGTAACAAGTACACGGCACTAGTGTAGATGTTACTGATAGAAGAAATTACGCGTGGATGGTAGAGGAAGGGAGGCATATATGGGAACTGTAGTTTCTGCTCAATTTTTATACAAACCTAAAACTGTTCTTTAAAAAAAGAGCCATCCAAAATTTTAGCCACAAAATATTCTGCAAGTTCAAATTTTTTTTTTAGGAATTTTGTGTTACACCTTAAAAATCACATGAACTTTTCATTGTATTCCTTAACACATAAATGACTATTTTATCTTTAAAATTTTTCCCCAAACTTCTCAAGACAATAGATGAACCCTACAGATATGATTCTCGTATTAAGAAGCATGGCTTCAATTGGCAGGGGTCATTGAAGTTGTATATTAAAGATGAAACAAAACAGTGAGATTGGCCTCTATCAAAAAGTCCCAAAACAACAAATGCTGGCAAGGATGCAGAGAGACAGGTACACTCTTATGCTGTTGGTGGGACTGCAAATTAGTGCATCCTCTGTGGAAAAGAATTTGGAGATAACCTCACAGAGCTAAAAAAAAAAATAGAAATACCTTTCAATCCAGCAGTAGCACTATTAGGCATCTACCCAAAAGAGCAAAAGACATTCTCAAATGTTTATGGCAACACAATTCACTATTGCAAAGATGTGGAAACAACCTAAGTGCCCGTCAATTCATGAGTGGATGATTAAAATTTGGTATATGTATACAATGGAATATTACTCAAATATAAGAAACGACAGTGATCTAGCACTCCTTATATTTTCCTGGATTGAGCTTGAGCCCCTTATCCGAAGTGAGGTAACACAAGATTGGAAGAATTGGCTTCACTTGTACTTGCCATCAAATTGGTACTGACTGATTAACACTGTGGTGCTCACATGGTAGTAATATTCCCCAGGGATGGAGGGTTGGGGGATAAACTCACAACTATAGGACACGGCGAGCGTTGTGGAGGGGAAGGGCAGCCCTCTAACCCCCGCTAGGGAGAGGCAATGATATAAAATGTAACTAAAATGTTTGTACCCTCATAATATTCTGAAATAAAAGAAAAAAAATTAAACCAGTAAAATGATGAGCGCCCAATTTCTCCCACAACCCAGATATTTTTTCATCCTTATTTTCATTTCCCAGTATTCATACAGTGGTATATTCACTACTTTTAACTCACTTAGTCAACCTTCATTTTGTATGTGGAAGACTTTGCAATAGTCATAGTGAGAAATAGTTGATAAAACCACTTTTGTGGATATTACAATCTAGACAAGAGAAATATACTTTAATATGAAAGTAAGTTATACCAAGATGAAAACAGAGGTGAAAATTAAGCCTGCTGAGGAGATAGAGAAAATAAATGGAGGGACCTGGGCTTGGTAGGTCTAGATGAATCTTGAAACAACAGGCCCAGTTGGATGGGTGCCCCTATTGTTAGGAGCACAGACGTTTTTCTGGATGTCATTGAGGCCCAGTACGACCTTTACTCTGTCATCAATACACATTCCTCTTTTTGGTGTGTAGTGTTTACACTACAACAGAGATACTTTAAGGTTGTTTGGGTACTTGTTCATGTAGATACTCAGACATGTGGACCCAAATGGTGCCTAAGGAGTACTCTTGAAACCACGGGAGCACATTCACAGGACTAGTCTCCTTATTAGTATTTCCCAGGCATTTTGTTTTTCTTCTGAAGACCATGACTGAAATCTTTAATCTCATGCAAGAGTTAGTCACTGAGAACAAATTTTTTAGCTCTCTGCTTGCTGGGAAAAAGCAAGAGTCCCGTTCCCAGAGAACCCTAGGAGCATGGCCCTTCCTCCACAAATGACAGAGTTAAAAGAATATATACAAGTTAGGGTTTCTGGGTCAATCTTGAATTTGAATCTTCTACTTTCTAGCTAGTGGACCTTGGGCAAGTCACTGTACCCACATCCTAGCTTACTGAACTGCAAAGTCAGGATAATATCTCAGATTACATGGAATAAAAGGTAGGATGTGCCAAGTACATGAGAGGTGCTCAAATAAGTATCAGCTTGTTCCCCTCCTTCCCCCTGCCTGTGTACTAAAATTTCACAGCCAACTCATGTGTTCATCCATTTATTTAGTATTTAATAAATATGTAATGAGCACCTGCTGTGAGGCAAACCCTTTGTTAGCTGGTGGTGACATGAGTGCAAGTGAGACAGGTGAGCCCATGACTTCAGGAGCCCTAGAGCATCAGGGCAGTTCACCCTATGTCTCCACTGTCAGCTCCCACCACCATTTTTGGCCAAAGAGTTAATGTTTAAAATACTTGGTGACTGCTTTTTTGGCACCACTTTGAATAATGAACTGGTTTCAGGTACACTGAGTCAGACAGGTACTTACTGCATAAGTTATAAAGTCTACACACTCAGTGGCTCACAAGTTTACATTAAGTACTTAGAACCAAAACTGGTCAGGGTTTTGTTGCACTTACTGTGACAACAGATCATATGTAGAAAAATGCATGTGGCATGTATCATCTTGGGCAAACAATTCAGGAAACTGGTTATTCTGTGGCTTTAGAATCCACGTAAA
Organism: Mirza zaza; assembly: GCA_008750895.1. Lineage (NCBI taxonomy): Eukaryota > Metazoa > Chordata > Mammalia > Primates > Cheirogaleidae > Mirza > Mirza zaza. The sequence goes on along the minus strand of VSMD01063468.1, from coordinate 32,640 downwards.
TGTTTTTCCCTTTGTCTTTTATACGCTTTCTTGTTTCCATCTCTGTTTTATTTGGGGGACGGGTAGTTAAAATTAATGCTGGGCCAGATTCTGATTTTGACATTCTCTCAGGTTTAATGTGATGTTCCCATGTATCTCTAACCTTTCTGTTCCCAATGTCTGGAAACTCTCCCCTCTTTAAGAAAAGCTGTATCCATAGAAAAGTTAAATATTTGAGTAATATTTCATAGTACAGAAAGGACCTTCCTTTTTTGAAAAAAATTATTTTAGTACTACTTTAAGAACAAAATTATTTTAGAATGCAGTTAAAGAATAAATTCATTTACCTAAATTTAATTTGCCAACTTTTCTCCTACACAAAAGCATTAAAAACAGAGTGGGATAGCAAAATTTTCATCCTAAAGAGAAAATTTTCTAGAGTCTCTAATTTCAAGAGAGTAAAACTATCCTATAACTCTGTGCTCTTTAAAAACAATCATTAACAGATTGTATCAAACTAAAATGGCTCTGCACAGCAAAGGAAATTACCAACAGAATGGAGAGACAACCTACAGAATGGGAGAAAATATTTGCAGACTGTACTCTGATAAGGGTTAATGTCCAAAACATATGATAAACTCAACCAACTCGATAGCAAGAAAACAAATAACCCAGTTTAAAAAAATGGGCAAGGCCCTGAATAGACATTTTTCCCAAGAAGGTATATGAAAAGGTATGCAACACTACCAATTGTCAGGGAAATGCAAATCAAAACCACAATGAGATATCACCTCAAACTGATTATCAAAAACACAAAAGATAACAAGTGTTGACGAGGGTTTGGATAAGAGGGACCCCTTATGTTGGTGGGAATGTAAATTGGTACAGTCACTATTGAAAACAGAATGGAGATTCCTCAAAAAATTAAAGATAGAACTACTATATGATCCAATAATCCCACTTCTGGGTATATATCCAAATGAAATGAAATCAGTATGTTGAAGAGCTGTCTGCTCTCCCATTTCATTACAGCATTATTCATAATAGCCAAAATATGAAATCAACCTAAGCATCTGTCGATAAATGAATGGATAAAAAAATTACAGTGTAGTTATATATATGTACACACACACACACACAATGGAATATTATTCTGCCTTACAGAAGGAAATCTTGTCATTTGGGACAACACAGATGAACCTAGAGCACATTAGGCTAAGGGAGATAAGCCAGGCATGGAAAGACAAATACTACATGAACTCACATGTGGACTCTAAAAGTGTTGAACTCATGGAAGCAGAGAGTAAAATGGTGGTTTCGGGGGGCTGGAGGGTGGGGAAAATGGAAAGATGTTGGTCAAAATTTCAGTTATGCAGGATAAATAAGTTATGGAGACCTAGTAGTTAATAATACTGTATCATATACCTAAAATTTGCTAAGAGAATAGGTCTTTAGTGTTCTCAACACACACACACAGTGATTATGATTATGGTAATCATTTCATGATTATGGTAATCATTTCACAGTGTATTAAAGCATAATATGGTATATGTTAAATACAAAAATTTTTATTTGTTATACCCCAATAAACCTGGAAAAAAATTTAAATAAATAAAACAATCATTAACAGACTCAATTGATGATCTTCTGTAGAAGATGATGAGAGCAGGGCGTTGGCAGGACATGTACATGAACATATTATGTGCACCTCTACCATCATAGGGTTCTCTACTGTGATACCCACGCAAGGGCCCAGTGACTTCCTTCCTATTGTAAAACAACCTGGGCAGCACTAAGAAGGTGATTATGTTCCTTCCCTCGTTGGGATAACCTAGATGAGATTACTTTATCAAAGACTTTCACTTCCCTTTCTATATGTCTTTAGAAGATTGCTCTGTTCTCCAGGACTTAACTTCATAGCTACTCTTTTTTTCCCCCTTTCAGAAATTACAATGGTGGACACAGAGATGCCCTTTTGGCCCACCAACTTTGGGATCAGCTCCGTGGATCTTTCCATCATGGACGACCACCCCCACTCCTTTGACATCAAGCCCTTTACCACTGTTGATTTCTCCAGTATCTCTAGTCCACACTATGAAGACATCCCATACACAAGAGCGGACCCAATGGTTGCTGATTATAAGTATGACCTGAAACTCCAAGAGTACCAAAGTATGATGTTTATTTTCGCTTTTCAGACTACTGAGACTGGACTCAGACTAATCTCTCAATAACGCTGGAATAAATACTGTTCCAAAGACTAAAACTCTATAGAGAAGGCACTTATCATTCATTTATTCATCCTTTTTTTCTATGAAATATTAGGTGTCTACAATATGCCAAAAAGGAAGGTGGTCCCAGGTCAATCTTTGCCTTTTTTCCCCACTCCTTCCTTCCTCCCTTCTTTCTTTCTTTTCTTGTTTTCTTCCTCCTTAGTATTTCCTAGCATTATTCCTTTGCCAATTGTTTCTCAGGCTAAGAGTCCATCATCCAAACTTTGAATTCTTTTGGCCCTTTATAAGTTAATAGGTAACAGTTCCAAGTTACCTTGTATAACTCATCATAGTAAATTACTATTACTATAGTCCATTTTTTTTCTAATCTGTCATTGGAGGAGTTTATACTGAAACCTATTTTTCAATACAAATTTGTATTTTAACACTATAGCCTATTGATAAAGCTTCATGCCATTAACTACATTAACATCAAGCATCAGACCCAAGAAAAACTAGAACTGCACTTTTCGAGATAAAATATATTTCTGCGATGCTATTTCCTTGATTTTTATCTTGTGTGGGCTGACATGCTCATTCTCCAAAGCCACCGCTATGTAATTGGCAACCATTACTTGACAATAAGTAAGAACTTCCTGTATTTCTAGTTTTTTTTTTTTAGATAAATGATACACTTGGTTATGTATATCTGTGTGGTTTTCAGTTAGAGCCTAATATTGAAATGTAATGGGCCTGAACCTAACCAGTAAAAGGTAGTGCTTGCTTTTCTATAGATTCTCCCACCCTCTATCAGATTATTTTACAAATGACCTCCTTTGACTCAACACTGATGGTAAACTGGGCTCTTATTTTCATGTGCCTGCAAGCTGGGCACGCCACGACCTTTTCACAGCAATGTTCTTTTGCAAGAGTGGTTTAAAAATACTTCTAAAAATGCAACATTTAAATAAAATATATAATTAATATCATGAGGAATGCCAAATGCATCATGTTTCCTAGCAAAATAAGCTTCCTTGTGTCAAATCCTGCATATTATCTGTTAGAGCTGTAGCATTGCAGGGCGTTGAGGGCTTATAGAACTACAGACTTAGTTCCCAAACCCATTTTATTTTTACAGGTGAGGCTCACAGATGTTGTGACTTGCCTATAATTACAAAGACTGCTTTTTCTTGCCTTAACTCCGGTGTTTGTTCATGTTCCATTGTACTTCTACACTGAAATAATAAGAACATGACATGAAAGTGTCCTATGGTGACTTGCTCCGTTGCCTTTTTAGGGTTGTTTCTCGTGTGGTAATTATCCTCTCACATTCTCAACACACAGGTGCCATCAAAGTGGAGCCTGCATCCCCGCCTTACTATTCTGAAAAGTCTCAGCTCTACAATAAGCCCCATGAAGAGCCTCCCAGCTCCCTCATGGCAATTGAGTGTCGCGTGTGTGGAGATAAAGCTTCCGGGTTCCACTACGGAGTTCATGCGTGTGAAGGGTGCAAGGTAAAAAAGAAAAAAAAATTTCTTCAAAGAATTTCTCTACCTGTTATTTATTTCTGGTTGCAAACACTTTTCAAGGAATTGAGGTAAAATTGTCAAACATTTTTTTTTTGGCAGAACCACTTCTGTAAATGATAGAATATTTGCAAACTGATAAAAGCAGGATAGCTTTGCCCTACTTCCCTTTCTCCAAATTGGTTTTTTGAGACGCTGATCTAAATCTTGCAGATTTTTACAAAAAGGTGATTCTCCAAGGTGTCAAGTCAAGACAGTGATAAGCCAGCACCAGGACCCAGATTTCCTGAATTCTGTAGGAATTTCACTATACCGTGTAATATTTTATATATGTAAGGTTTGACACATTGTTTATGTCTGTGTATCATTTTATCTTTTAGAGCAGTCCTATAAGGTTTAGCTTATTCATGGCCTCATTGCAGATGTAGGAATTATGGATTAGCAAGACTTGCCCAGGGTCATCTGTTGGTACATAGCAGATCTAGGTCTGGGCTATGACTCCCTAGATTGTGTTGACGCCAGAACCAGTGTTCTGTGTTCCTTATTTCAGCATCAGTTTGAGCCGCCTGTTATGTATGGACAGGCAAGCAGGTATAACAGCTTTGGAAAGGAGATACTGTTTGTCTTCACCTTCTTCCTTTGTGAAAAAAGAGTATTTTTGAAAAGTCAGACATTTAGTAATATGCTGCTTAATTATTAAGAAAATAATGTTAATCCACTCATATTTTAATATGCAATCTTTCAAAACAATTTTAATATACTCAATGAATAAAATAGGATTCATCCTCCAGGGCACAGAATAAATTATTCATAAATATTTACCTTATTAAAAATACATGGCCTCAGTTGAGCTTTTTATTCAGAATAAAGAAACAGAACAGCAGTTAGGGAAGAGGTAGGACATCTGGGTTTCTAACTGGATGATGAGCCAAATGAGGAAACTGATTTTTATGGAATTTTTATTAGGGAGCAGATCTCATGCAGGGTACTTTTACATAGATCATTATTAGACCATATTCTACCTAAGTTTTTACATCTATAAAATGATAGAGTCGAATTGGATGATCTCTAAAGTCCCTTCAGTACAAACCGTTTATTGCTCTTAAGGCAACCTAGTACAGTGAAAAGAGATGAACTAGTAGTCAGCTCTGCTACTTGCCAAAGTCACTAGCCAGTGACATGCACACTGTGTCCCTCAGTCCCCTTGTGTAAAGTGACTTGGTTAGATTGGCTCCCCGAGGTCTCATTCATCACTAACGTCTTTAATTTCAAAATGACTCCTTGAAGTACTTATTGGCAAGAGATGCTTTTATTTAAAACATTAAAACCCATTCATTCTGTGATTAAAACCAAGCTAAAAAAATGTATGCTTTTATAAGAAATCACTATATGTAGTTAATTATCTAAGATCTTGGTAAGTAGTAAGAGCATGTCATTTTATTGAGTTAGATTTATACCATTTTTGAGCGAGTAAATTGTTGCTAAATTCTGAGCCATATTTAACTGAAGAAACCATTCAGTTTTGGTCATGTTGATAATTTATGTTAATAAATAAAAGCAGCATGATTTGTTAAGTTTCCACAATAAGTTATTGTTTTCTATTAGCTGGTAAAGCACTTACAAAACTAGAACCTTTAAATTATTCTACCATGATCCTATTAGTCACATATTTGTGGAGAGCTAAAGTTACTAAGAATAGCTGAAAATCGGAAGACAGAAACATTGTCAGTAGTTGGTTATAGTGATAAATCTAAGTTCCAAGGACACCAAAACTTAGAAAAAAGAAGCAAGCAAAGGAGAAAAGTAGCAAAAAGAAGAGAGAAGAGGGAGAAAGGAATCCAAGAGCCTTCAAGTTAGGGTTAGGAAGGGTAGAAGACAGAGATGGAGAATAAACACCTAATAAAATCTGAAAAATACAGGGGAGTCCTTAACCTACCCTAGATTTTTTTTTTTTTTTTTGAGACAAAGTCTCTCTTTGTTGCCCAGGCTAGAGTGAGTGCCATGGCGTCAGCCTAGCTCACAGCAACCTCAAACTCCTGGGCTCAAGAGATCCTCCTACCTCAGCCTCCCGAGTAGCTGGGACTACAGGCATGCGCCACCATGCCCGGCTAATTTTTTTATATATATATATATATATATTAGTTGGCCAATTAATTTCTTTCTATTTTTATAGTAGAGATGGGGTCTCGCTCAGGCTGGTTTTGAAATCCTGACCTTGAGCAATCCGCCCGCCTCGGCATCCCAGAGTGCTAGGATTACAGGCGTGAGCCACCGTGCCCGGCCTACCCTAGATTTTAAAAAAAAATTTTTTAATGAAAAACAACAGAAGAAATTAGTAGTATTGTATACTAACCTGCAGTAATTCACAAACCATCCAAAATGTGGATTACAAAATTCCTAGACTAAAATACAAAGAAAATGATCTCACTTGGGAAGGGAAAATAGACATCTATTAATATACATTTTAAAAATGAGAATAAGAAAAATGCAACTGTATCATCTGGCTTCTCCAAGTATAAGTTAGTAGTTCTCAAAGTGTAGTCTGGGGACCCCTAGGACTCCCTAAAACATTTTCAAGAAATCTATGAAGTTGAAACTATTCATAATAATAATAAATTGTTATTTACCTTTTTCACTCTCATTCTCTCAGGGGTATAATTGTAGTATCTGGAAGCTACATGATGTGGACTGATGACATAGCTCTAGTGGCTAATGAAATGTTTGCTTTTATGTTCTCGTGCATAATAATTTCTCTGTTTTAATTTCTAGTATGATAAACATCAGTAGAGGCAGCCCATATAAACACAAGTTCTTTGAGTCTTCAATAATTTTTAGGAGAGTGAAGGGGCCCTGAGACCAAAAGATTTGAGAACCACCATTTTAAAATATTGAATCTGAAGGAATACAATTACTCATTTTTTGCTTCTTTGGAACTAAACAAAATTCCTGCCACATTCTGAATACAGCTACATTAGACCAGTGGCTTTCAGTAATCAAAGATATCTCCGTAGGTCATCAGTACTCAATGAAAAGTCAGGAAAATGAAGTTAGCAAATGTGTTCAACTCATCTGCATTTATTTTCTGAAAGGTGCTTTGGCAGTTTAACATTTGCCATTTCAGTAGAATGTGAATTATACCCATAATTAAAATATAGTTGATCACAAAGCTGCAGACTAATTTATGGATTGAAAAGAATAGTTATATTGCATAAGACAGATGTTGGTAGGACTTCTTAAACAATTTTACAGTGCAGATGGAAAAGGTTTCTATTACTGATTCTTGCCAAAATTCAATAAAACAGATGGGGATGAATAGATTGGGTTTGGATTAAAGTGAAATAGTGACAGATCTTGGGTGTGTTAATATTACAAACTTACATAAAATAAAACCTTTAGCTACTGAGAGATATATATATTTTAGAGCTTGCACAGCTATCATTTATTTATTGCCTATAAATTGGACATATATTTTTTTCTTTAGTAGGTTTCATGCTATTTTTGCATCTTTAGTGAAAGATCATTTTAGAACCATGAGGTTACCTAAAGATATAAGTAAGTGTAATCTACCATACAATACAATGTAGTCTGCTTTTGCATTTCTACATAGGACCTTATCTCAGGAAGGATTTTAATCTATTAAACTCTAATAGTAATCTAATTTAAATAGATGAAAATCTATTTAATAAATAAATAAAAAGTAACAATAAAAAAAAAAGAAAATCTGTTTAATAAGCCATCATAGCTTATTGATTCAGCTTCTGTGTGCCAGAACCACTTCATGGGAAAGCAGAACGTAGGTCCAACATGGGACTTTTAATCTCATTGTAAAATCAATACCACTTGTAGGTGTCATTGCCCCTGATGTTTTGTTAAAAGTAAGCAGTTGAGAAGAGGTTGGAAAAATTTTTTAAATGATACCAAAAAAAAAAAATAGGAATCACTTTCACACAGACAAATGTGAAGACTTTAAAGAAGAATGTTGTTAAAGAGAGTTTCTTTATCAGTAATATGAAGAAACTTGGGAGAAGCTGGCCTCATTCTTCACATCAATAAATAATTTTACAGAAAACACTCAGTAATATCCTACATCTTCCCTCTAGGTTCCTTGAGTTGGATGACAAGGAGACAGTTATCATGAACTCAGTATAAAAAAAAAGAAGCAAAAGCAAGTTTCAAGGTGTTTGCTAGGGTCTGTATATATTCAGTTCAAGATTTTATGTACATATACAGTACATAAATGATATTTTGAATAATTGTCCTTTAACACTGAAAGACCTAGAATCATCACAAAAAGAATGTGATACACATTTGAAAGGCATCAGATGAGTCAAGTAAAAAATTTGCATTTAAGGGTTAAACTTAACATAATTCTCTTGTCAAAAAGCCTTCCTCCCTTAGCCATGCCAAATAACTGAATGTTCTGTGACCCATCCAACTGTCAGCTGGCCAGGCAGCATTTTCAGCCCCTAATATTAGTTTTAAAAAGTGAAAATGAGAAAATAATTCAAGGAATATTATAAAGTATTTATGATCACAATGCCAAAATCAGAATTTCTCACCAATATTTATCATTGAGAACAGTTCTATACATTAGCCTTCTGTTAATCAATAAAAAAGAAAAAATACTTTTTTAATATCTAAAGGTCCTCAGAATGTTTTGAGAATGAAAGAGCCTTCAACTTCCAGGTGATTCTACATAGAGCATATTCTTTGAGATATTGCTGCTCTCATAAGAGGTAAGGAAAACTCCCCAAAACAGCATCAGTGAAACAAAACAAACCAACAAACCCTAGCCCCAGAGCTGTGAACTACAGGCACGCTTAGAAGAGCAAAGTCTTCCTCGTGATGGAGGCTCAGAGAGGTGCTGAGGTGCAGCGTTGCCCTCAAGACAGATTCCTAGGGAAGATTACTGCATCATCAGTGAGGAGCTGAGTGTAGGGCTTCTGAATGAAGCCGGGATTCTCAAGGGAACCAGAGGTAGTCATAACTCAGTAGCACCCCTGGCTTTCAGCAGAAGCATCTGCAAATTCTCCTTGGAGGAAAGAATTCCTAATTTAGACCCTATGCGAATCCCCAGTTTTTAAGGTCAAGAAATGAGTTCGAAATAAATATCAGCAAGCATATAAGCAGGTGATCACCTTAAATGACATTCATCAAAAACTAACAAAAAAAATGATACAGATTTCCCCCTCTGCCCATAGCCAGGGAAAACAGATAAATATTGGGATTGCCTGATACAGAATATAGAACAGTTATGTGTGAATTATTTAAAGAAAGAGGACAGGATCACAGCAATGAACAAGCAACAAGTAGAGTGTCAGGAATGACCAGGAAGCTTTGAAAACAAACCTAGTGAATCTTCTAAAAGTTAAAAATAGAATTACTGATATGAAAATTCAGTGGAAGTGTTAGCACACTGGACATAGCAGAAGAAAGGATTACTGAACTGAAAGAGGTAAGCAAAAAAATTGCTGAGAATGAGACCAACAATATATTAAAGAATATGGCCTGTCCAGGATCTTCTGGCATTTGAAGGCTCTTTTAGTTCTTAAAGGGTTCATAGAGTGTTTGACTATGAAAAAGGCATGTCTTCTTCACAGATCAGTAGAAGAATAAAACACAGAACTATTCTCACTAAGGAACTTTGGTAAAAAATGTTTGTTTTTACTTTTGCCAATGTAATTACATATTTTTTTGTGTTATTTGGCTGCTATTCTGATTTTTGATTTTATAATCACCAGTAGTGAGTAATTAGAAGAAGATGGAAAATATAAAAGAGAAGTTCAGAAATGTGAAGGCTTAGGATAAGAAAGTCTAACACCTACCTAATTGAACCCCAGTACTGATGAGCTGGGATGCAGAAACAACATGTCCAAGAAGATAAATTAAAAGAAATCCATGCCTAAACACACTGCAGTAAAACTGCAGAATACTAGAGACAAACAAAGTATATAAAAGCAACCAAAGAGAAAAAGAAAGATCACCTGGAAGTCAGTTGACAAGCGACTTTTCAACAGCAACAATGGAAGCACAAAGATAATGGAATTCAAAGTGTTAAGAGAAAATAACTGAGTAGCCAGTAATCTCTCAAGAATGAGGGTGAAATGAAAATGTTTACATGTTAAAAAAAATAAAAACAGTGAAAAAGTACATTTTAAGAATACTGAGTCATAGAGAGGAGAAGACATTTGCAGCATCCACAAGAGATAACAGATTAATATCTAGAATATATTAGAAATGTCTAAAATACAGTTTAAGAAAAATATAGTTAGAAACTGGAAAGTGAAAAATTAGGGGCATACAAATTGAAATCATACTTATATTCTATTTACACATAGTAGATATTCAAAAATTTAAAAGTCTGAGAACAACACATGTAGGAGAGACCAGAACATTCATAAACTGCTTGTGGAAATGTAAACTGATAAAACCACTTTGGAAAACAATTTGGCATTTTCTTGTAAAATTTAACATTTACACATCCAGAAACTTCATTCCTAGGTAACTCTTATGCATGTACATTGTAAAATATTTACAAGAATATTTATAGAAGCACTGCTCATAATAGCAAAAATCAGCAACAATTCAAACATCCATCAACATGCTAATATATTAATAAATTATAGTATAGTCATAAAGTGGAATATTGTATAATTATGAAAATTAATAAATCATAGCTTCTCACTAAAAAGTAGATAAATTTTAGAAACCTAATACCAAATTTTTTAAAAAGAGAGTAGTCCCCAAAACTACATTTAGTACACCACTTAGTAAAGCCTCAAAACAAGCATAATTAAACAATGTATCATTTAGTTTTACATACTAAGTGATAAAACTGTATGTTCTTAAAGGGTGAGGAAATGATAAACACAGAGTTGACATGTCCTTGTCGTGTCATGGTTTAGAATCACAAACTGTTGAAGATGGAAGTGCTTTCTTATTTTACAGCTGGAAAAGGGGAGGTCTGGAGAAGAAGTTAAGTGACTCATATATTCATTCAATAAGTTTTAATGGAGCACTGTCATAGGAGTTTGGATATAAGAGACAATCCCTGTCCCTGTGGAGCTCACAATTTTAATTGAGCTGTGGGGGATGGGAGAACAAACACGTAGGCATAATAAGTAAATTCTGCAGTATGTTAGTCATAAGTGCTATTGGAACCAAGAAAAACTAGAGCAAAGTGGATCAAGAGCTCCAGGAGAGTGGTGGGGCAAGGACAGGCCATGGTATTAAATAGGGTGGGGAGGCCTCGTTGAGAAGGTGAGATGAGAACAAAACTTGAGGACAGTGAGGGCTATAGGCAAGTATGTATTTAGAGAAAGAGCTTTCCACAGGAGAGAGAAGAGGTCAAGAGTGACTTCAGGGATTTGGGCTCGAGAAACTGGGAGGATGGAGCTGCGTCCACTAAGATGGAGAAAGCTCCAAGTGAAGTGAATTTGTAGGTGAAAGTCAGGACTTCAGTTGGAGACATGCTGGGTTATACATGGCTGTTATCCAAGTGAAAGTGTCAAGTAAGCAGTAGAGCATACTCATCTAGAGTTCAAGATAGAAATCTGAAAAAAGCAAAAAGTACATATCAGTGGCAGAACCAATACTAATTCAGTGCTTTTTGTGCCAGTCAGGGCCAAATAAATTTGAAAGCATTAACAGTTGAGTTTCATAGACATTAATACAATAGAAATGAATAGGAATATGATGAACCCTAAAGACGGAGTTAGAAAACATTTCTGAGTAGATTTTTTTCAAGTTATTTCTAAAAGATATAAATATAGCAGAATATGCAGTTATCCTCAAACCAGCATAATTGTGATAGCTTTTCCGAGGATTTATCTATTATTTCTCATGTTATTTCCTATTATCTCTTTTTGTCTGTAGGTTACAAAGATTATGAGGCACTCTTTCAACAACATAAATAAGTGAAATGAATTCTGCAGGAAATTATGCAACATAGAGAATTCCAAAAAAATTATCCACATGTGGATTTTTATTGGCCCTGATCATGTTTTAGAATGAAATGATTATAACTTTGCCAAACTGCTTAGCACAGTTATAAAGGCAGGAGCAGGCTGTTGGAATGATTTGCAGAGAGAGAGAACTGAACTGATTACAGGGTGTTTTATTTGCATTACATTAAATCCAGAGCACTTCTTTAGAGCATGCTGAAAAGCATATGTAGAGCCAAGATACAATGACATCAGTTGGATGTGGTCAGTAAGTGTTTTAAGAGCTAAAAAAAGGAGCTGGAGATCCTCTAGTTTTTTATTTTGTAGCAAATAAAATTGAGTTCCAGAGAGGTTAAGTGACTTCTCTAAAGTCACTGGGGACAGAACTGTGTCAAGAACCCATACCCAGGCCAGTACACCTTTAGCCATAGGTTGCTGCTTAAAATTTACTTTGTCATTTTGTATATCACTTCACAGGGTTTCTTCCGGAGGACAATCAGATTGAAGCTTATTTATGATAGGTGTGATCTTAACTGTCGGATCCACAAAAAAAGTAGAAATAAATGTCAGTACTGTCGGTTTCAGAAATGCCTTGCAGTGGGGATGTCTCATAATGGTAAGTGAACGCAGATCACTATATACTTTATTATTCCCATTATAGTGTCAGTGGACATTAGGGCCATTACTGAAAATATGTACAGGTTTTCCACAAAATTCCAGAATTCAGGATATTGTATGCTGATAAAACATTTCTCATTTAGGTTAGTGTTTGTAAGCTTTTAGTAGGGAATCCTTCTCTCTGTGGTTGGCATCTGCTGTGATGAGAGAAGAGACTTGAAAATCTGGGAGATAATGGAAAAAACTATTGTGTTTTAAAACACATGTAATGATAATTGTGATTAATTTTTATGCTGCTTTAATAGCATTAAAAACAGAATTATATTTTATTAATACTTATATATATCAGTATTTTCTTTCTACTTTAAGAAAATCCTAAAGATTTCTGGGTATGGAACTTTTAAGTGGCATATAAGAATTTAGATTTATTTACTATTTAAAAAAATTTTTTTGCACTTTACTGTGCAAAGATGAGTATAGTACTATCCTTGACTTCAAGGAACATACAGAGTTGTGGAGAGGAAAAAGCAAATATTTTAAAGTTCTATAAAATTTCAATGCCATAGAAACATAAGAGAATAAAACTTTCTACTTTTTAAACCTATATCTAAAATCAAGACTCAGGGAAATAATGAGGAAGACCTGAGAAGGACATATGTTTTCATGAGCTCTAGAACTAACTCAGTAAAATCATGGAAGATAGGCCTGTTTAAAGAAAGAATGCTTCAGCACCATTTGTTCTGATTGGTTGACTGGCCACAAAACAAATTTTAGATTGTAACTTGATGGTATTATATTTGTCAAATATTAGTTTTTTCAGTGGACTCAAACAACAGAATGCTTAAGTGATCAAATAAATCTGAAGTTTCATTTCATTTGGTAGACTATTTTTTTCTTTCTTTTGCTTTCATCTCTCTCAAAACTGATCTGGTAAGAGGATAATCACTGAAGTGAATCTTTATCTATATGGACTCTAAAGCATCTGAGAAAATTAAATTTTTGTTCTATCATGCAAGTGTTTGGTTTTCATAGTGGAAACCATCAAGATATTTGGGAATCACTAAATGATTGATACCCTACCCTTTAAAAAAGTTTATAGAATTATATTTGTATCATTATTAGTTCCTCTAAAGACAAGAATGTATTTTGAATAGAGCTATCAACAATACTGAACAGGATGGAAATTTGGTCCAACTTTTCTCAACAATTGACTACATCTGCTATATAGTAGTATACAACTGCAGTCATGGGTTGCAAAATAATTTGCTGGTTAAATTCCATTAGTGTCCTTTTTATTTCAGACCTCATAAAACATTAAGGGCAAGTTTTCAAGTCAAGGGTTATATTTTAGGTGATGCAATCAAGTTGCAATAAACTTATTTCATGTTTATGAAGAAATCATTGACTTTGAGGTCATTATTACTGAGACAGCCTAAGAAAGTGTGCCAGTTCCACCTTTTCTATTTATTCTCTATTTAAAAAAAGTGTGACTTCACACATTCATGTAAGATATAATTCCTATTACTTAGCAGGCACTGCACACATGGATGTAGAATACATTTCCTATTGCTCATAGGCATTATACACATTCACATAAAATAAATCTTTTATTGCTTATTGTTTATATGCAAATATTATTTAAAGCCCAACCTATGTGATATGGATAGTAAAATTTTCTCCTTCCAGAAAAGTCAAAGAAAGCTATCATAAATTTGCTGGTAAGGTACTCTTTTGACTTCATTTAACAATTAACTTGCTCTGTTTAGGGAGAGGGCAGTCTTGATAGGGAGCATGCAGCTCTTCTAGCAAAGGCAAGAAAAAATAGGAATTAAATATCATGACATCAGAAACTTATGCAGTTCAACACTTAAAGGATTACAAACACGACTAAGAAAATCCCTTCTTGGGGTTTTTTATGGGAATTTGTTTGCTACACAAAAAAGAAAACATCAAACTCAACAACTAGATTTTGATGAGTTTTGCCTATTATGATGAAGAAAACATTTCTAAATGTAAAGTTTTCTAGGACATTGTAGTCACTATTTAAAATCCATGGCTTTGGCCAATGTGAAGCCAACAGCTGTTTTCAGTATGCACAAGAAGCCATGAACATACCCCAGAGCACATTGACTCCATTCTGTGTTACTTTCATTTCTGCTCTTTGGTCTCCATTTAGTCCATCCGATATACTTAGCTTCTCCCTTGCCACGTTCTCACAGCTTGGAAGGAGGCTTCTAAAGTAACCATTAGGGCACCCTCACGGCCCTAGGGAGTATTAGTGAGCAGTCACTGAATTCAAACGATCACTATGTCCTTTCAACTTTGAAAATTCTATATCAAACAACCAAACCCAGTGAATTTTTCACTTTTCAATCAGCTATTCTGTACCTTCTAGACAGTGTTACTGTCTGCCCAAATAAGTAGGCACCGGGCACATCAGTTGCCTGAATTTAAAAGTTTTCACCTATGTGTTTTGGTGCCATAAAAATGTAATTCATACACCTGAATCAGGTCTATAAGTTCTAAAGAATTGTTCAGCAATTTAAGGCAGTTAGTTTGATGATTGTCTAGCGATGGGACTTGGCTCCACAGTACAAATCTGAAGCAGTCTGGGTTAAAGAAAGTATAAATGGCATATTAGGCTATGTATAGTTAAAGCTCTTTGGATGGAACTTTTATTTTGATTGTGACATGTAGCCTAAATGTTGTAGAAGAATGTAATTTCAGAATTCTTCTGGTTGGAAACATAGTTGTTTCCCAAATAGTCATTTTCACCATTGGGTAGAAAAGTACCCAGGTGTTCAATTGACTGGTATGCTTTGGAAACATATTTTTGTTTTTCTATAAGTAATGAAGATAAACACATGTTCCAATTATTTTGGTCACGTAACAGTCCATCATTTCTAGACCATGGGTTAATCCCACTGATTGCTCAGAAGTCTTCCTGAGTCATCTCAAACACAATCAATTCAATACCATGTCTAGACACCACTTTAGAGGAAAGCTCAAAATGAAAATAAAGCAGAAATAAATACCCACTTCCGAGGCCACCCAGAGGTGCATGTAACTTACTAACTGATTGTTGTTGCATCAGCTACTATTTGTTAGTGAAGTTGGTATCTATGGAATCTTGATAAAAATACTTGCAGTCAAATGAGCACTTGCACACATTTTTATAGTTTTTTGAAGTAGTAATTTTGATTTTAAGTCTTCCTGTCAGTCCCTTGATATTAATCATATTTTTTAAATGTGTCCTTTTTATTTCTAATGAAATCACTTAGTCATTAAGAAGTTTGACTGGTAAATCCTGCTCATTCAGAGCTGCTTTTTATAAATGAACTAAATAATAAAATAATAAGTTTAGGCTAAGTGCATTTTTAAAAATTTTAAATTTTTTTAAGAGATGGGTTCTCCCCCTGTTGCCCAGGCTGGGCCTGAATGCCTGGGCTCCAGTGATCCTCCCACCTCAGCCTTCTGAGTAGCGGGGAGTGCAGGCGCCCACCACTGCACTCAGCTGAGGTGCATTTTTAAAAATAACCTAAAGTAGAGAAAAATTGACTTACGTTATTTATGGGTCATTCAGTTAGGTTTTTGCTATAACACTGGGATTTGATAAAAATTACATTTTTCACAAATTAGTGTAATCTTACCTTTGCCGATTAGGATATCCTATGATATAAATGATAGGTTTTTTTTTCTTGTATTTAAAACAAAAAGCCGACAACTTTAAAATAATCTCTTAATGGCTTCATAAAAATCCAGAAAAATAGTTTCACCAATTTTTGCAGCACTCAGCAATTTTAAGGTAGTTTTTTCAATGCTGTGTAAGCTCTATTCTATATTGGGAAAGGGGGGAAATGGCAAATAGATTTAAACGTTAACCTATTCCTTTATTTTTCTTTAGTCTTCTTTGAGATATAAAGGAAAATTACCCAAATGTTGACTCAGAAAAGCTGACAGTCCTAATGCACATGGCAGCAGGGCCACACAGGCAGCTATGCCACTGGACACGGGTGGCGGCCAGCACCACCATAGTGGAGCTGGCCACTTCCCACCCTGCCCGCTCTCCTCCTACCCGTCAGGCAAGCCGTGCTCTTCTTCGCAGTTCCTAGAAAATGCCTTCTGCTTGGACACATCCGGCCTCTGTCAATTGTGTCCTTCCGTAGGCCCAGTTCAAATGCTCCCTTCCATAAGGCTCTTCTGCTTCCCTGCTCTCTTTTCTGTGTTTTATACCTTCCTGCGACAGACACATCACATTCTAAGCCTTAAAAAGCAAGGGAGTGATCAGCTCTGTATTACCCAAAGACAAACTACCAAAAGCAGTAAAAAGGATAAATTACAGAGAGAAAAGACTAGAATCAGAAGACTAATGTCAGATTAGGAGCTAAGACATTGAGAAGGGTGAGAAAGAAGGATATTGAGAGAAATATCAGGGCAGTGATGAATGAATAAAAATGCCTGACGTAAGAGAGGTTGTCAAAGGTTGTTCAGAATATCTAGATTGGGTGATAAAATGAATTAACCAAGAAAGGAGCCAATTTAGAGGAGAAAATTAAAAATTCAATTTTATATTGTGTTTGAGGTGCTTATGGGATATCCAGCACCCACGTACAGAGGAATACAGGAAGAAGTGGAAAATAAGGATCCAAATCTCAGGAAAAAGAGAACAGGAGTCATTAGCACCTGTTGTGAGTTAGAAAGAAAATCAAACCAGGAACAACAGAATATAAGCTAAGGAAGAGGCACTATCGATGAGATCTGGAACATAGCAGGCAGAAAGATAGGAGACCCAGAAAAGCAGAAACAAGGATGAGAAATTTTTTAAATAAGAGGTAAAGATGGTCCCCAGTGTTAAAGGCTGGGAGAATGCTGGAGAGCTCAAGTAGATCAAGAACTTTAGAAGAGGCCCTTAGACTTGGCCATGAGAAAAGCATTCAGGACCTTTACAAGCAGTTTCAGTAAATTCAAATGAGGCAAAAGTTAGATTGCATTGGGTTGAGAAGTAAATACAAAGTGAGCAAACACCAACATAGTGTGAAGACAACTCTTTCAGGAAGTTCTTAGGTGGAGGAAAGATAGCTTGAAGATGAGGTAATACTAAGCTCAGAAGCTGAACATCCGCTTAGGTGGAAGCACGGAGCCAGTAAAGACAGGTGCACCGGGGAGAGTATGATCTGTGTTTATTTCTGATCCCCTCTACTGGACATGTCCTTTTCATCCTTGTGCCCCACCTCAGCCCAGTCTGTGTGGAGCACAGTGTCTTACGTCAAACAAGTGATCAGTGAATGAATTAAATGATGGCAGATGAGACTTCAAGGAGATTGAGTTAGAAAATAAGGTATTTTGCTCATCTCTACTTTGGAAAGAAACTTAGGCAAATATTTAAATGTTCTCTACAAATGCTTTGAAAATGATACCCCTATATAAAAATAATATTAATGCTAAAGTTGCTCATTATTTTACTTTAGAGAAACTAGAAAATGATAGCTAGTAGATTGTCAAATCCTGCAAAACCTCAAAATGCACAGCTCTTTTTTTCTCTTAAGAAAGAGGGGTGTGGAAAAACTTAACTTATTGACAACAGCCATATGAAAAGCAATAGTGTTGTGTGAGTGTTGTTTACATGCAAAAAAACATGTGAAAAATGGAAAAATTGACCATGAGACATGGCTTTGACTAATTGTCAAAAACAAGGTATGACTGCAAATTCATGCCTTAAATGTCAAAAGACAAAAAATATTTTTGATAAAACTCATCTTATTTCATTCTTCTATTTTCTATCGATTTATTATTTTAAAAATCTAATTTAATTAATTTTTATAATAAGTACATTTGTCTTTTTTTTTTTTTTTTTTTTTGAGACAGAGTTTCACTTTATTGCCCAGGCTAGAGTGAGTGCCGTGGCGTCAGCCTAGCTCATAGCAACCTCAAACTCCTGGGCTCAAGCAATCCTGCTGCCTCAGCCTCCCAAGTAGCTGGGACTACAGGCATGTGCCACCATGCCCGGCTAATTTTTTCTATATATATTTTAGTTGGCCAATTAATTTCTTTCTGTTTATAGTAGAGATGGGTCTCGCTCTTGCTCAGGCTGGTCTCGAACCCCTGAGCTCAAACGATCCGCCCACCTCGGCCTCCCAAAGAGCTAGGATTACAGGCTTGAGCCACCGCGCCCGGCCAGTACATTTGTCTTAATGCTCTTACAGTTAGGTAGGTATTTTAAAAACATATCAATTAATCGTTTCTTAGTGTTATACCCAGATCCAAAAATCAGGACATCTAATTATTCCATATGCTTGGAGTTTGTGTGTTCAGTAATATCAGTATTAAATACTCCATACTGAGTCTGCAATATGCTAGTAGTAAGCTGCATTCAGCTCAGTAAAAGCATGTTGTGTAACAGTATGCTAATATATTTTCACCGGAAATTAATGAGTCTCTATCAAGCCTAGTCTTCCTGAAGGAAGCCTACTGATTCTGATATTGACAGTTTTTGTAATCCAGATACATGAATTCTGTGTAGGTGATTAATTATCTCAAATATGAAACTGAATGTCAGTGTTCTGGAAGCTGCTTTTTGTGACAGATGCTAGATCTGTAGAACAGACAGAATGTGCCTTTTTTTTTTTAGGGCCTCAAAGACTAGACAAATATTGCTTTAAAAAAGAGCAGAGCATGTTCTCAAGTACTACATAGACATTGGTAGAATTTTAGAGCTAAATGTAGAGCTGAAGGAGGGAAACTTTAGTGATCTTCTTTGCTAACTTCCTCATTCTATAGATAAAGCAATTGAGGGCCAGAGAAATTAATTTTCTTAAAGCCACACTGCTAGTGTGCCACTGAGCTAAAACTAGAAAATAGACTTCCCGACTGTATAAAATGCAATGGTGATTTGATTGTCTTCTAGCGAGGCCAGAAGTCCTTGCTCAGTGACTCGTAGTAATACGTGGAGCATTTTCCGTCTGTCTTTTAAGATTAACCAGCAGTAGTAGAAGATTTGGAAAAAATAGACTTTTATATGGGCACACTCAGCCTTTATATGTCTGATCCCTAAGCTAGAATGTGCATCTTCTGTTTCTAAGCTCTAACTTCAGTCTTACAGGAAACAACAATCCAGCTTCCCTCATCTTGGTGCTCAGATTCTCCACTCAAAGAGTAGAAACTGAGGTTCAATAGTAACTAAGAAACATCATTTCCTAAGTAATTGAAAGACAGAGAGATATAGACAGGCAGATGGATTAGGTTTTCAGAGTTTGTTCTTTATCTACAGGAGAAGTCAGTATGCCAAGGCTACTGCCTGATCTATAACTGATGCTAATCATAGTGCCCCAGGCCACTTCATCCACAAGGAATAAAAGCTGTGCTTTTTAAGCATCACCATGTGCTGGGCACTATGCTAAACTCTTTCTGTGCTGCCTTTCATTACCTCACATGAGGTAGACAGGTATGATTATACGAGACTTAAAAGCAACAAGATAAAATTGGCTTTTTCACCCTTAAAAAATGAATGCAGAACCAGGCACAGTGGCATATACCTATAGTCCCAACTACTCAGGAGGCTGAGGTGAGAGGATAAAGCTTGAGCCCAGGAGTTTGAGTCCAGCCTGAGCAATATATCCAGACCCTATTTCCCCTCCCCTGAAAACTGCATGTAAATAAAAATTTTTATTTATTCTATAACTTCACATTTCTGTATGTTTTATGCAAATTTAGCCATACCAAATGGGATGTATTTTTCATCCATTTTTTTGAACCTCTGTGTAAAAATGCTAAAATCACCATCTAATTAGTTGGACTAATACTTAATTGAATCTAATTTGGAGCATGGGCATTTAACAATAACAGATAATTTATTCATTAGATTTAGCCTTTTGGGGAACTTCAACTTATAAAAATTCACATTTTATTTAGATTCTAGCAGAATGATTTCACTTTAATATGTCCTAATTCTAAAATGATTTTTAGAAAATCCAGGCGTGGTGGCTCACACCCGTAATCCTAGCATTCTGGGAGGCTGAGGTAGGAGGATTGCTTTAGTCCAGGAGTTCAAGACCAGCCTGAGCAAGAGTGATACCCCGCCTCTACTAAAAAAGTAGAAAACTACAGGTGTGGTGGCACAGGCCTGTTGTCCCATCTACTCTGGAGGCTGAGGCAAGAGGATTGCTTGAACCCAGGAGTTCAAGGTTGCAGTGAGCTATGATGATACCACTGTACTCTACCTGGGGCGACAGAGTGAGACTATGTTTCAAAAAAAAAGATTTTTTTAAGTTATTTTTCGCTATTTTTGTTAGATTATGGAAAAGCAGGACTAGCATGTATAATAAGTAGCTATCTTTGAGTGCTTATTTATTTTAAATTAATTTTTTTGATTACCTATTGGGAAAAAATTGCTTTCCTCGGCATGTAACTTTTTTGTATGTTTATGGTTTCTAATCTGCAAAAACCAAACCAACACTTAGCACAATGTCTGGCACGCGATAATCACTCAATAATTATTCACTGAGTGAAGAGATGGTATTGTGCCGTCTGTGAAATAACTAAAGCCCAAGAGCAACAGATAGTTGGTGATTCTAACCATCTCTGTTTTGTTACATGATAAATGATTTTCTCCAGGTTTTACACCAAAATTTCTTCTTCTTTTAATATGCCATAATTCTTATTTGGTACTTTCTCCCCAAACTTCCCAGTGTACATGGTATCTCATTTTCTGTCTGTTTTAAGCTTGACATTTTAGAGTTTAGTTCATCAGAAATTTATGTTATCTAGTATGTGTATTTTGTTACACCCAGGAACAAAGATGAGAAAACCTGTTACTCATCTTATATAATTTATATTCAAGTAGAATAACCAATATAACCCAACATAATAGTACAATAATAGTTCGATAATGTGAACCAAAGTATACATACAACATGAGCTCATTGTTTAGGAAGCTTTTTCTAAACTGTCCCAAATCCCAGGTTTTTTATATACGCCTAATTGGGTGTAGGGATGGCTTGGCCTGTCAAAGTGTTCCATGAATGACACTTAATTATAGAAAGTTACCAAGTGATTCTTATATTCTCTGCTTCTTCTATCTACTCACTTCTCAAATGAAAACTACCAATGAACAAGGAATAAACATAATACAGTTGTCCCTCGGAATCCTGGGGGAATGGGTACAGGGCCTCCCTTCCAACCCCCACAGATACCAAAATCCTTAGATGCGCAAGTCCCTGATGTAAAATGGCCTAGTATTTGCATATAAACTACACACATCCTCCTGTATACTTTAAATCATCTCCAGATTACTTATAATATCTAATACAATGTATTAGCTATATAAATAGCTATGATACTGTATTTTTTCAGTTGTGTTATTTTTTAGTTAGGTTTTTTATTTTCTGTTGAATTCGATTCGTTGACTCCTCCTCACATGCGGAACCCAGGAATACCCGAGGGCCAACTGTATAAGGAGGCAAATGATTAATTCTAACTAAGCAAAGTGGTCAGGAACAGCTTCACAAAAGATTTTGAAGGAATTTACTATTTTTTCTTCATTGTATTTCAAAATATATTACACAAAGACTTAATATGTGCCAGACATCGTACTAAGTGTTGATGACAATAATGAGCAAGATTGCTGCCTTCGTGGCGATTACATGGCAGAGGAGGAAAGAAAACGTTACAAGTGGTCACTGTGATCAGTGCTGTGAGGAGAATGCAGTGAGTGATGAAGTCGTAACTGAGGGGCCCGAACACACTGGTGGCAGAGGTCGGGGGTTCAGCAGTGGTTGAGCATGTGAACAACAATTCCCATCCCTGTGGGACTAAAAAGAAAGAGACAGGGGAAAAGTGAGTAAGGAGACAGATTTCTGACCCAAAAAATTGCAATTCTTTAAAGATATCTATTTGAAGGGGTCATGTACAAAGGATATATTTACTAAAAGCATCTAAACATAGGCTAATTTAATTAAAAGGCATCCTGAGAGGTAAGATTCTCTTCCTTTCTATTATAACTCCCAGGTCTCCAAGGAGGCCTCTACAACACAGTAGTTGTATTCATTGATGATAGAGTTTATTTAGGGTCAACTGAAATGAATTTATGAATTTGAGACTCAAGGGTACAGATCGGTTTCTTCTCTGGCAAATCCAAAGTAAAGTTCACTAAGTACTCAGATGGAAATATTTTTGTGTGCTTTTACGTCTTATGTTAGAAATGCTACTTTTAGCATAATAACATACAGCGAAGGACCGTCTATCTGTTCATCCTGGTATTCAGCAGCCATTGACTGAGTGCCACTAACTGCTAGAGACAGCGATGACTATGACACAGTCTCTGCCCCCAAGGAGCACACAGCCAGTGAAGGAGACCCTCACAAAAACACATCTCTGTGACACCACTGCTGCGCATAGGAATGGGGCTGTGCATGGGGTAATTAACAGTGGTTATGACAGCCAGCGCCCATATTACTGGAGAATGCAGAGGCCGAAGTGTGTCCCCAAAGTCACATAACTCAAAATAATTATTTTGCAGATAGTACTGGGGAAGGTAAACATATCTGAGCTGAAAAGTTATTTCATACAAACACATGACTTTTTCCCCAACTTAGGCCTTACCAGCCTCTCTTAGGTGTTCCTCATTGCCTTTCTTTCTTTTCTCTTCTCTTTCACACTTCTTTACCCCACAAGAGGCCAAATATTGAGGATATTGTCTTTCTGACAAACATCATGAAGTGGTAATTCTGCAGAGTCAGGGATAATTATGGCTTCTCTCCACTACATATTAAAGTGCTTTCTGGCCTAAGAAGATGAAATAAAGCATCATCCAAATTTCTTTATAACAGCAACAAAGACCATACAAACTCCCTGAGAACAAAGCCTATGTCTGTACAACTTTGAATTCTGTACAGTTCCTTACTTTAATTCATGAAGCATGTCGATCCATCTAGTGCCTGACCTTATGGCAACTGCTGAGGACACAAAGATAAATAAGACACTGCCCCTGACCTTCAGGACATTGTTCTGTAGTGGGATAAATAGGCATGTAAAATAAATAATTACAGTACAATGTGAAAATCGTTGTCATTAAAGTATATACTAAGGGTTAGTGGAGTACAGGGTAAGGAATAATTAACTCTGCTTATAGAAGTCAGGGAAAGCCTCACAAAGAAGGTGACATTTGGATTAGGTTTTGAGGGACGAATAGGAGTTGGTTCTCAGTTATTTCATGTTTCAATGAACGTACTTTCCTTCCTCTGCTAAACTCTTAAATTCTTTCACCTTCCCAGCAGGATCATGTATTAACTTTTTAAATTAAAGAAGTGAACAGTTTAATTTTTACTGATAGCATGAGCTACTGTTGTGAAATAAAAGCATGAGCAAAGTGGTAGGTAGGAATCAGAACTTGAGATTGGTGGAGGAGGAGGGGCTTCTGTTATGTGGGAACTTGGGCCGAGGAGAGAGCTGCACGTCAGGAGCAGCAGTAATTCAGTGATTCACCCTGTCATTCCTCTTCCCCACAGCCATCAGGTTTGGGCGGATGCCACAGGCCGAGAAGGAGAAGCTGTTGGCGGAGATCTGCAGTGATATCGACCAGCTGAACCCAGAGTCTGCTGACCTCCGGGCCCTGGCAAAACATCTGTATGACTCATACATAAAGTCCTTCCCGCTGACCAAAGCAAAGGCGAGGGCCATCTTGACAGGAAAGACAACAGACAAATCAGTTAGTTCTCTTCTGCTGTCTTCATTGGGGGTGGCTGGGGTTTTCTTATGTTTTTTTTTTTTTCTTGGAGTAAATTACTTACTGTGTTACACATGCATATGCAGAATACTGTTCAGCTGTTGGCTGTTAACATATTACAGGCTGAGCCTGAAATGCATGAAGTATTTTCAGACAGGATAAGTAAACATTTTGAAAAGGGAAGTCCTCCAAATTCTACTAAAATCTTTGAGAATAGTGTAAGAATGTACTGGTCATCTTAACTTTAATGAATGAATTGAGACCCCTCATCCTACCACCCTCTTTGGGGATCAGTCTCTTTTATTGGGCATCAAAATAAATGACCATAACAATGTTCACTCAGGCAGCCCTGCTTTTCTCTGAGAAGGGCCTGAACTAGGTTTGGAAAAGCTACTCAGTGCCACTGTTTTACCTTTCAGGAGAACTCCCAGACTTGCCTCTTATAATGTTCAACATCGGCCGTAAAAATACATGCCAGATATTATATTACCTTTCTTTCCTGTAGTACTCTATTAATTATTCCTGGGGAACTGGAAGCTCTATCCTTTTATTATGTATGTAAATTTTATTTTATGCAAGGCTCTTTGAGCTGCTTGGGCTACTCCTGTGAATTCTCAAATGTCTTAAGGCTCATTGAGTGGTACCGTTTAGAGTATTCAGAATGGGTTATAATTGTTACTGAGTCAAGTTTTCTAAGAAGTAGAACTCTTCCCTGACCAGAAGCTGAGAAAGCAACATGGAATTATATTAAAACAAACCAAAACTATGCCTGGATTCCAGTCCCAATTCTGCCATCAGCTTTGAGTGTAACCTGGATCATGTCTCTATACCTCAGTTGTTAAAGACAGGATCTGGCTTTGATAATAATGTCTACAGAATGTTCCTAGAGCAGTAAGCACTGCAGAACACACTTGGAAGACACTGCCCAAGCTCTTGAAAGCCCTTGTATGCAAGCATTTATTATCAAATGAACACCTCCAGGAGAGCTGTGCTATTACTTGACAGATATGTGTTACTGAGTCAAGAAAACTTGACTCAGTTTTCTTGACTCAGTAACACATATCTGGTTCGAGCCACACAGCCATCTTACCACTTTTGTTATTATCCTCGTTTTAAAGATGAGGAAACTAAAGTCCAGGGAGGTTAAACGTTTTGCCCTAAGATCTCACGGCAAGCATATGGAAGAGCCAGGATTATAATGCAGGCTTTCTAACCTCTAGATCAAAGCATTCTTAGCCTGATAGTCCCTTCTTATCACACTACTTTTGGAAGCTAGTCTTTCCCATTGACTGACAATGAGCCAGGGAGACATACACACTAGGAAAACTTTACTCTAGGAAAACTTTCCAAATACGATTTCTTTTTGTCGATTTTAGAACAACAGGAATTTTTTGCCAGGATCTGCTATCCCAACATATTCCCAGTTGAGAAATCTTTCCTGTGCCGTGTTGTTTTTCTTGAATTACAGAAGTCAGGAAGGGCCTTGACTAGAACGGCTGTCTTCCACACACAGGATGCCAGAGCATAGGGGAGTGCAAAGCGGAGTCTCTGTTTGTGCAATGAAAAAATTAGACCATAGCACATCAGTAGTAAGTGAAGACCTCTGCATAGCTGATTTGACTACAGAAAATACACTGTTTATGTCCAGGCAGAAAAATAAAAGGCAAACTAGAGCTATGTGGCCAAAGAGAGGTAACGCTTCAAGGAAGCTTACAGCAGCTTGCTGAGAGCAGGTCTGGGAACCAGGACTGGAGACCCAGAACTGGGACAGGATTGCCGAAAAGGAAAGTGCCCCAAAGCAAACTGCACATTTCACAGCTTTGGCTGAGGCCATTTAGCTTGCAGGAATTGCTTCCTCACTTTCTCTTCATTTCCCAAGCCAGACCTGCAATCCTTGCTGAAAAGCCTATCAATTTAATAGTACCTAGAAGATAGGAGGGAGACCAAAAAAAATCCCCAGTAGTCAAGAATTTAGCTTTACAACATCGGTGGCCAACATGCTCTTATCAGTGCCACTGAAGGACATGGAGCCCAAACCACTGTAAATCACACTAAAACCTCACTCCAGTTGACTCCTTGGCTCTACATCTTTGAGTTAAAACATATGATAATTGGAGGCTCTTTATGGAGTAAATACATAATAAGCTATTTGGGGGGAAAGGGCTACAAAATGCTTGATCACAGGCTTCTCAAGTTTAGAGGCCAAGTGTTGGTGATTTTTTTTCCCCCTATAATAACTAGGACTATGCTTTTCCTCCAGTAGTTACTCAGACTGCATTTGCTTAATGTGAAATAAAAACAGTTGCCTGTGCCCTTTGAAATTCTGGACTTTCAACAAAGGGCTTCTAACTAGCCCAATATTTGCTCACAAAACTGGACATCACTCATGATCTGGATACAGGAAGAATTGCCTCCAGTTGGAGTCTGGAAAAAGAGAGACTGGGCCAAATTAAAATAATCCGTTTGCTGATGACACAAAACTGAACTAGAATTGTTTGGCATTCTCTTTTCTCCTTATCTTGCAAAATCAAATTAAGTACTAGTGGAAAAAAATAGTTCAGAGATGAATATAAGAGAGAAAAAAATCCAAAATGTGATTTCCAGTGAGACTAGAGATCTGTTCTGAATCTACGTGGTAGTGTTATTCATTTGATAGCATCTATCTCAGGGGTGTTATGTTATCTCTTGGCCAGGGCTCATGAAAGTTAAGATTTGCATTGATAGGAAAAGTTTTGCAGAAGTGTGGACTCTTGAGAGGATGAGGGTATCCAAAAGTAGCTGTGGCTGTGCAGTAGAGCAGTTTGGGTTTTGTTGTACTCCCTGCTTGGGACTGATGTCATCAGTGTTGGTTAGGCCAAGCCTGGGGGAGGCTACTCAGCACAGAGGATGACCAGTTACCCAGAATCTTTGAAAAAAGAACTGAATGATTGAAGAGGCCATTCTTTGTATTTATCTTACTGCTCAGTTTAACCATTGCATATTATGGAACTCCTGCCTTGGAGCAATAGGCCTTTTCACCATCCTCAGGGTAAAACTGACTCTCCCCACAACCTATTTCCCTTTCAGTGGCTTATTCCAGCCAAGGACCCTTCTTTAAGAGATCCTACGGAGCCCTGGAAACTGCATGTGCTAGAACTAGGGTGCTCTGTTTCACGAAGGCAGTTTGATAACCGAATGGACTTTGGAAGTTCCTGGTGTTTGACTATTACCCTGGTGTGATGATCACACTGGTTGTATCACTGTCACATGATCCCATGTTTGTTGATGAATAAAACAGAGAGTGGTTTTCAAAAACCATTTTCAGTGCCGTAGTTTGTCATAAAACAATAAATAGAGAAACCCTTGGTGTGCCTGCCAACTCTCCACCCCGTAAGAGTTAGTGAAGCTCTGGCTGTGCTCTATCTGCAAATAAGGAATAAAACTTTTTATTTGTAGTATATTGGACTTTGGGTTCCAAAGTATCACATTGTTTATGATAGGTACATGTGGAGTCACTGTATTTATAATTACAAGAGCAAACTAATGCCAGCAGAAAAATGGTCATTCTAAATAGTGAAATATGAAACTAATGAATAATAAAACCACTATGGAAATGTAAACTTTTGTGAAAACATTTCTGTACCCACTTAAGTTTGTACATTCTAAAATTTACAATGGCTATCAAATCTGCTGACTCAAACCATTAGAAAAATATCTACCCTTTTAAGTCCTACATTTCCAGCTAAACAAAGTATGGTCTCTTTTCCCTTTATTTCTGGAAAAGCCTGACTGGGCTGGAATTTGCTCCCCTGAGAAGAAAGACATTGGGCAAGCTGCTCAGGGACTCTAGGAGAAAAAAAGAGCAGGATAGTAGTGCTGATTTATTTCCATAGCTGCTAGAAAAGTTAGCTCCTGGAAACATTAATCCATATATTAATATTAATTTTAAAAATTATTTTATTGCCAGGGTTGTCAGGAATAGCTAAAGATATAACAGATCTGAATTTCAGAGAGTTCTTTAATGTTCTTTCAGAGAGTAAGTTAAAAAAATATTCTGTATAGTTAAAAAGAAAAACATTTGGGTTCTTTTTCCCCAATGATTGGACTCAGTTGGCCAATACCCTTGTTTACCCGCTGAGTAACTTTTTGGCTGGCAATAGATGATTTTTTAAGAGCTATGATTATATGCTAGTTCATTAAAGTGTGAATAATTCTTTGTATTAAGTTTTCATTTGTTTGTCTTAAATCTCTAAACCACTCAGGAAAGCAGAATCACCTTTGACAGCCTTTCAAACTTCACTTCTGTCGCACACAGCGCTTAACCAGCACCTCTGGGAAACAATAGTTCAAAAGGCGCTGCCTCAAGATCCCAGCATATAAGACCTGCACTTTAAAAGCCCCAGTTCATTCCAGAATAGTCATTTTATTAGGAAAAAGAAGATGTGGAGAAGTAGAGAAAGCAATAGAAAGGGAAAAGAACTCAAACAGGAATCAGGAGCTCTGGTTCTAGTTCAGGGTTTGCTATAAATTGCTCTTGGACTTTGGAAAGTCTCCTGACTTCAGTTTATTCATTAGAGAACGATGGTACAGATTATTTCTGAAGATCCCTTATGTTCTATAAATCCCATGGTTCTCAACAAGAGGAAAACAGGAACAACAGGGGTAAAAACCAAAAAGAGGTTGAGGAAACCAAACCAACATGTGTTGGATTAACATTCACCCATTGTAGCTAATTAAGGAGAACTAGGTGTGTCAAAGTTGATGAAAGTCAGTCGGAACTATAAAAAGGAAGAAGGAAACCAAATGA
The DNA here is from genome assembly GCA_008750895.1 of Mirza zaza. Lineage (NCBI taxonomy): Eukaryota > Metazoa > Chordata > Mammalia > Primates > Cheirogaleidae > Mirza > Mirza zaza. The sequence continues at coordinate 3,856 of VSMD01063468.1, read as the reverse complement.
AGAAGATAGGCCCTAAGAATTCAGTGTTCTTCCTTAAGGATAACCAAGAATATCAGGAAAGCCCCATGAGATGAGGCCCACATTTTTCCGAGTTAGTTTTAACTCTGACAGGGCTACCAAGCGATTGTTTGAGAGAGCGGTAGAGTGGTCTGCCCCACTGATCTCAGTCTGCCAAATTAGATAGATCACCCAGAATATCCTGTGCTTTATGAGGTAAATTTTTTCTTGTTTCTCTCCTTTAGCTTGCTATTTTATTATTGCAAAGGAGCTATAAACTTGAAGCATTTGTATTTAATACCTTTCATAACTCATTATTAAAATTCTGATGTTATTGGATTACTAGAGAATACTACTGATCTGTTTCTCCTCTCAAATAAGTAAACTTTTATTCCTCCATTTTGTTTTCATCTTTTCCCCCTTCATCACTGTGCTCTACATAGGAAGCATGTCATAGATTTATAACTAAATTTACTCATCTGTATAAAACAGTACCCTTAATCCCACCCTGGCCTTGATATGTGGAGCCATTTTTGAAAATCAAAATATATCATAATAAGTTATATTTGATGTATCCCTTTTTAAAAAATCAGGCTGGGCACAGTAGCTCATGCCTGTAATCCCAGCACTTTGGGAGGCTGGGGTGGGAGGATCACCTGAACTTAGGAGTTGGAGGCTGCAGTGGCTACGATTATGCCACTACACTCCAGCCTGGGTGACAGAGTGAGACCCTGTCTCTATTAATAAATAAGTATTTAAAAAAAAATTTTAAATGTATTTCCCCTTATAGAAATCATTTTGCTTTCCTGGAAAAACATTGTATTTAAGCGCAGCTTTCTTCCATTCTCCAGACCTTTTTTGGGTCTGTCCGATATATGCAAGGTACAGGCATTATAACGACCAGAGGCAGATTCACCTTGAGGCTAATGGTCTCTTGTACAGTGCTCTGAGAAGGGCCTAAGCAATTTTATTCTCATAATTTACATTATATTTCTTAGAGAAGACCTCACAATTGTGTACATTTCAGGTCCCACAAAACCTGGATCCACTTCAATCATGTCCTAGTTGTAATTAAGCTTGCTTTCTTGTTAAGGAGGGATGAATATCCAACCATTTGATGTAGTGTCTGAAGATAAATACGTTATTATCCCCAGACTAAAGTATAAAATCATTAAGACAAAATTTGAAGATGAAATGGCTCCTCTTGTAATAGCACATTGTCAGGTGATGCTGTACAAGCTAATTGGAAGGGTAAGGGCTCCCCTTTGCTTTGTAAAAGCACAGAAACATGACCATGGATGTATAGTACATTTTACATGGAAAATTGTACCAAAAGTATAAGCTAAATTAATGATTCAAGATAAATTCTACAGGCCAAATTCGACTGAGGTTTTAGGAGTTCCGCTCTCTGTAAAGCATGCAGGTGGCTGTCTTCTCACCAGGTCTGTGGATAAGGAGGTCCTTTGTGAAATGCGAAAGTGATGTGCAAGTCAACTGTTTGCAGTCTAAGAATTGGTGAACTGGTTGCAAAGAAAGGCAGACCATGCCTGGGGATCACTCTTGCAGTTTGACAGATGCTCACGGAGGCTTTGCAGACTTCAGAAATGCAACAAAAACAGTATAATCAGATATGAGTAGGGAAAATAAAAAAACTCCACCTGGCGTTCATTTGCATGTCAAAACCCAGAATTCTCTGCCAGCTCACCACCACTTTTCAGAATGCCAAAGGGATTTAAACAAACTGGAATGGTTTGGCATGATGGTGGGGTGCTGATTCCTCTCTCTGTCCTTGAGTGTTTACTGCCAGGAAATCCTGACCAACATCGATTGCCAAGGGGTTAAAGTCACATTGTTGTTAAATGGGGAGAGAAAATTAGCAGGATTTTGTGCCCTGTGTTCAACCATCAGAGTTTTCAAAAACAGGAACCTGGGCTTCGTATGAGGGGACAGGGGAAGTAGAAGGGAAGAGTCACAGGGTGATTTATCAGGGCATAGTTCCAGATAAATGCTTACATGGAGGTGAAGGAATTTCATGTCTATGTTCTGTGCCAAGAAGCCAGCAGTTGAGCAGAAGCTCATCTGAAAATTGAAGTGGGCAGTCCTGGGTATAGTCTCTGCATATGTGAAGAGGCGATGGTTTTATATTCGTGTTATCTGTACTCCTGCTTATGCAGGTAGTCTTTTCAGGTGTCCAAACCATCATATTCCCATAGCAGAAAAGAAAGCCAATATTTTTTGATTAATATAAATTATAATACACTATAAAACACCTGAAGGATTAAAAAACATATTTTCTCTAGGTTCTGGAAAAGCATCGTTATTCATTCAAATTTTTCTCATGATTAGAATCTGACATTCTGGAAAATACAGTAAATTTTAATTGATATGACTGGCTCTGCCTTTCTTTTGTCTCTCATTAATAATACTAATCCTGAAGAGAAAAAAGAAAATAAACATATATACACACACACACATAAGCAAAATGTCCAAGAAACACAGTAAGGACAATTTGGTCCCAGTTTCCTTGAAGAATTAGAACCACTGTGCGATAGTATAAGAGGTAGACTTTGGCCACCTGCCTGAGCCCTGTGCCAAAGATTAAGTCTGGTGACAAACCTGCTCTTGTGTTGCCACATCATCCTTTTTTGGAGCTTGCTAAACTATACAGTGGAAGTGAATTTTTGGTAAAAAAAAAAAAAAAAAAGTAAAAATGGCTGGAATAACTCCAGTAAGTGGTGATGATATGATGTGCAAGTTTGGAAATCTGTTCAACATCTAAGAGTCCTTAATGTGAATTTTATTTCCTCTGGTGTAGAACAGACCTAATAGTTCAGTGAAAAACATAGACTCCTATGGAGATAATAGAATCTCCAACCAATGGATCTTGAAGCTGGCTGTGGAGGCCACTCATGCTCACCTCCCCCTAGCCATTCAGGAGGGAGCTCTCAGCATCCCTGCGCAAAAAGAACTTTACCTTTAGTACATCAGAGACTTCACGTTCTGTGTGCGTGCACTTGTGTGTGCACACTCGCACCTCCCCACACATTCACACCGCCCTCCACACACACACATGCTTCTGAGGATGGAAGTGGAGTCTCCTCCAGAGAAGAAATGGAAAGCCCTGATTCTATCTACTCCCTCATTGAGTAACTTGAGGCCTAGGAAAGGTAAATGACTTACATCACATAGTTAACCATAAAACCAAAGCTGGAGCCTCAGTTCTTATTCTGGTGCTTTCAGATACAGAAGCATAGGATTCTGGGTCTATCTCCTTATATAGTGTAGTGCATCCAGTCTGTGTATCCAGTAAAATGTTCCCCCTTCTCAAAGTAGTCTTGAGAATTTCACAGTGACCACAAATCTTTGGTTGGTTCTATGCAAGGAAAGGAAAGAGAGAGATAATTTCATGACCAACACAACTTACTTTTGAAAGCTATCTATTGCAAATTTGAGTAATTGGTGCACGTGTTTTATTGATTATTTGACCTATAAGGACTTCCCTTAAAATACAATTTCAAAATCCTTTTTTTTTTCTTTTGCCACATTTTACAAGATATACCTGTGGGCCTTCTACACCTGCTCTTTCTGAAACAGATAAGAGCTTAATCTTCCAGAGCATTAAAAAAGAAATAGACATTTTCTTTTTTTTTTTTTTTTTTTTTTTTTTTGAGACAGAGTCTCACTTTGTTGCCCAGGCTAGAGTGAGTGCCATGGCGTCAGCCTAGCTCACAGCAACCTCAAACTCCTGGGCTCAAGCAATCCTGCTGCCCCAGCCTCCCAAGTAGCTGGGACTACAGGCATGTGCCACCATGCCCGGCTAATTTTTTCTCTATATATTAGTTGGCCAATTAATTTCTTT
>VSMD01063465.1:0-97499 GCA_008750895.1 Mirza zaza | reverse complement strand
TAATAAAAGAACAACTTTAAGTATTTCCTAGAGAAAACCAATGGTACATGGAGAATACTGGATTTCATTTGACACTATAAATGCAGCTCATGACTCATTTTTCCATGCAGGATCTTCTGGCTCTGAAGACAAATATCAGTGACTGGGAACTGGCAGAATGGCCTCCTGGGATTTGGCTATAGGAGTGGTGTGCTTATCACAGACTGTGGTTGGGCTCTTGGGGAACTTCTTTCTTCTTTACCATTACCTCTTTCTTTACTTCACTGGGTGTAGGCTGAGGTCCACAGACCTAATTGTTGCTCACATAATTGTAGCCAACTTCTTATCTCTCCTCTCTAGAGGAGTCCCCCAGACCATGGCAGCTTTGGGGCTGAGACTTTTCCTCAATGATATTGGATGCAAACTTGTCTTCTATGTCCACAGAGTGGGCAGGGGTGTGTCCATCAGCACCACCTGCCTCCTCAGTGTCTTCCAGGTGATCACGATCAGCCCCAGGAACTCCAGGTGGGGAGAGCTTAAAGCGAAGGCTCCCGGGTACACTGGCTTTGCTATTTTCCTGTGCTGGGTCCTACACATGGTCAATATCATTTTTCTTATGTATATCACTGGCAAATGGAGCAGCACCAACAGCACAACGAAAAAAGATTTGGGATACTGTTCTGGAGTAAATCAGAACAAAATCTTACTATCACTGCATGTAGCACTGTTATCAATCCCTGACGTGTTCTGTGTGGGGCTCATGCTCTGGGCCAGCAACTCCATGGTTTTCATCCTGTTCAGGCACAAACAGCAGGTCCAACACATCCATAAGAACAATCTCTCCCCCAGATCCTCCCCTGAGTCCAGAGCTACCCACAACATCCTTGTCCTGGTGACCATGTTTGTATCTTCTTACATGCTCTCCTGCATTTTTCAAGTTTGTATTGGTCTTTCTGATAATCCCAATATTTTACTAGTGAACATTTCAGCCTTACTTAATGTTTATTTCCCAGCTGCCTGCCCCTTCATTCTCATGAGCCGTGTGTCCAGGTAACCCAGGCTTGGCTTTGCCTGGATAAAGATTACAAAATCCACTAAACTCAACATAAACATGTAAAGTGTATATTTTTGCACAATGTTCAGTTGGTTATTCACTCCTCCTTCCAAAATTATAAGCATAATTATGAAACAATCACCATTATAAGAGAGGTGAACTAGACAGAGCGAACTTCATCCCAGTAATAAACAACTAGTAAGAATAAATGTAAATGAAACATAATGAAATTCATATGTAAATATTTATATCAGTGAAATTTTATTAATGCCTGCAGTAGAGTAGTTCAAAGTTTATGCAACAACAACAAAAATTTAGGTCCAGAAACAATGTGGAGATTATGAGAATGTCTTTGTGTAACTTTTAATCTGACATATTAAGTTTACGCAGAAATTAATTATGAAATTGTTGAAAAAGCTACATGAGAAAGAAGCAACATGTGAGATGACCATTCAAGAAAGTGACGAAAAAATGTTCTCAGGTAATAAAGAGATAGCATAGAGTGAAGGTGACATGCAAATCCACTTTCGATTAATGGCCTTGGAGGCCAAGTTACAAAGTCTGTAAGTTACAGTCTTAAAGAGATGAGTCATTTAAAATATAATTATATGAAGGAAGACTAGCATATATAAAGCGTTTCCATGTAGAAATGACTAGACTGAGCCAGAGTGGGACAAAGGAGAGCACAAAACGGTTGTTTTCCCCGACTTTTTAAAACATCAGATGAGTGTTGACAGTTAAAAAAATATATGCTGTGTGAGAACGCATAGATTTGGGGATTTGAAGATGCCAATCGTCCATGTCAGAAAGAAAGAGATTTGGGAGAAGTACTGTCATGCGTCTGAGGTGAGAAAGTAAGTGGAGCCTTTCATTTTACTGAAGTTTTCATGAAACAGTGGAGAAATAGCTACTTGGAGAGAGACAGTTATGAATCCATTCTGTTTACACGGAGATTATGGCAGGCGGATTTCCAAAGGAGCAAAGTGATTGATTATTTCCTAAGTATAGGAAACATTTTCAATACATCAGTCTGTATTTTCATTATAAAGCTGATGCAAAGCACTAAGGGTTCAATAGTTTATGAAACAAAAGAATTAGTTTGGCATAATGGATGTGTTGAACCTCATGGAACAAAATTAAACATATTTGTAGCTTACATGATGCTCTTAGAAATATTGACTACACAGTTAGATCACAAAGCAAGATGGAAAGTATATGTGTATATATTTGTGTTTGTGTGTTTATAATCAGTGACGTACTTGATATCCATGAAGCAACATTAGAAATTTTTGCATTAGGAAATGTAAAATTAATTCTAATTATAATAATGACAAGTTAACTTTAAAATCTATTTATTAGATATTTATATAGCCATGGTAGCAGTTTAATTGGTTAAAATTATGTAGAATGTGTTTTTCATTATTCTTTATTATTCCTAATGTTTTAGCAATATCTCTTAAAAATACTCAATTGATTATATATAGCCAAAGGAAATGAAATCAGTATGTCAAAGAGGTATATGAACCCCCATGTTTATTACAGCACTATTCACAATAGCCAAGACATGGAATCAACCTAAGTGCCCATCTACAGATGAATGGATATGGAAAATGTGATAGATAGATAGACTTGTATAATGCTGAAGTCAGGGCTTTAAGTGTACCCATCACTAGAATAGTGTACATTGTGCCTTGCACATCTCTCACCCTCCTCTCTGCTTAGTTTTTAATGTCCATTACACCTCTTTATGGCCATATGTACCCCTCATTTATCTCCCATTTATAAGTGAGAACATATGGTATTTGCTTTTTTATTCCTGAGATACTTCATTTACTATAATGCTCTCCAGTTTCATCCAAGTTTGCTGAAAAAGACATTATTTCACTCCTTTTTAATAGTACTGCATGGTGATTTTTTTGTTCTCTTGCAGAAATCTTTTCCTACTCTAATACCGAAGAGATATTTTGTCTAAAGCATCATTATTTATCATTTCAATTTTAAATCATCAATCCATTCAGAATCTATTTATCTATGGGTGGTGATTTGTATTTTTTGCATTAAATTAGCAAATTTCAATTTATTCTCGAAATGTATTCTGCTCTCGTTTGTGTGCTCTCAGCTGTCCTTGCCCTGTCCTTGTCCTTGTCACCACCATCTCACCGTCGGGGCTGATTTTCCTGCCCGTCTCCTGGCAATTCTATTTCCTCTTTTCTCCTTCAGTCTTTAGCAGTCCCAGAGTTCCACCAACCAAGGTCAGACTGATTTTCCAAATTCTTCAAGGGGCCTTCGTGATCCAAAGATCAATCTCTCAAGGTTTGTTTGTTTGTTTGTTTGTTTGTTTGTTTGCGGCTCATATCCACTTCTGTTCCAGACTATTTTTTCAAGGTTTTGTTGCGTTTTATAGTTTGAGTTTTTTAAACAACAGAGAGTTCTAGAATATAGCAGTAGTGTCACTCCAAAGCAAAGGGCAGATTAATTACCTGACCAATGTAATAAAGATTATGCCTCCTCTGAAGCAAAAATTGGGCAGGTTTGATTGCAACTCATTTTAAAAGACTGAGGTTTCTTAAGCTCAGAGTTTTTCAGCTGTGATGCAAATCTGCTGCGTGTGCAGCATCCACCTGGGCCTCTTTGCCTCACCTACATGGAACTTGGCAGAGCAGGGGGAACGGGTGTGAACATGAAGTTCTTGGTGACTAATGGGCCACGAATGATAATGTCTTTTTCTCAATCTCAGGTGTCGCATATTTTCTGTCCACATCCATGAAACAGGCAGGTAAGTGTGTTGGCTTGCCAATGAGGTAAAATCTACAGCCCTTCATATTTCTTGACAGTCTTGGTGACAGGGATGTGCTGCTGACAAACAAGGACACAGGTCACAGTAGGGGAGGGAAGCTAACTTGACCACATAGGTGGGACCCTTCCCCTTTCCAAATGGATTCACCACTCTGTTGTTCCTATACCAAAATGTATAGCAGGAATTCATGTGTTACATGCTTATACTTCCACATTCCAGTAGGGATTATCCCAAACACAGTAAATTTCAGGTAAAGAAGTGATAGTGAGTGAAACTCCAATCCCATTTTCCATTAGTGGGTGAGTCAGGATTTAGCACAAGGGCACCAGCCTCTGATGTCCAAAGTTTTGACTGTGACTGATAACATTCCATTTGTTGACAAGATAGACACCTCAGTCTCAACCACCCTGACTAGGATGTTGTCACCTCTCTGCAAATAAAGGCCGCTGACAAAACCCAACAAAATTTAAAGTCCTATTTTCCAGTGAAAGCTCATTGAGATTATGTACAATGCTCAATCTTTCCAGCAGGAAGCAAAAACTACTCACATTCATCAAAAAGGAGGCCAAGGTCCTTAGTGGATTCCTGGGGTGCTAGCAGCAATTCAAGTCTCTGTGTCTGATTTTGCCATTTGGAGTCTCTGACAAAGGGAGATAACTTCTAAACTAGGGGACCCCCTTTGAGTTTGGACTCACTTCTGACAGAACTCACCTGTAAATTGCTTTCGGAAGCAGTGATTAACTTGCTACCAAGATCTTCCTGAAACTGAAGCCTGACCCATAGAGGCCTTGCGACTCTCCAGTCTGACATCCTCATTTTAATGTGAGTCAGTCTGGGCCACTAACAAGGAAAGAAGAGCCCCAAAAGTCTGTGTGTCAAATGGAAATAGCGTTTTTGAGAATGAATGCTGACTGGCTTCAGCAATACCTTGGCTTTGCGAGAATAAGTTTAGGTCTTCCTTGGTTGGAACAGCGAAGGCCTCTCTGCTGCTCAAACCAAATCCCCCAGCACTAGGATCTCCCTCAATTCTCCAACATCCCCCTAAATTCCTGGCCTTGTTTGGCCCATGGTGCAGCTAAGCTGTATCCCAATGGTATCAACTGAGCTGGTGCAGATGTTTAATCCCAGTCCCAGCCACACAAAACTGAAAGCAGACATGGTTGCTTTACTCAGTGGCCAGACCCCAGCATTTGGGGCTGTTGACCATGTTAAAGATGTTTGACTTCCTGCTTGGAAAACTATAGGCTGGAGGCTTAAAGACCCATCTCTTTGGGCCTGTGAATTCCTGCTGGACTGTCTGCTGATTTGAAACCCATAGTAAGGTCCTTTTCTTTGAAGACACTGTCATTATACTGATGATTGATCCTGTTTATGATGCAGAGACAACCACTGCGTGCTCCACTGGGACTTCTTGTAAAAGCTGACCCACTTGTCTCATGCTAGGGAAGTCCTTGTGATGATTAATTTTAGGCGTCAGCTTGACTGGGTTAAGGGATTCCTAGAAAGCTGGTCAAGCATTGTCTCTGTGTGTGTGAGAGAATGTTCCCACAGAAGACTGGTGTTTGAGTCAGTGGACTGAGTGGGTAACATTCATCCTCAGTGTGGTGGGCACCATCCAAACGGATGGATCAAAAAGGCAGAAGGAAGGAGAATTCACACTCTCTCTCCTGCTGTTGGACATTGTAACTCCAGGTTTTGCACCCTTTGGACTCTGAGACTTGTACCAGCAGTGCCTGGATCCTCGGACCATCAGCCTCAGACTGAGAGTCATACCATCAGCTTTCCCGGCCCTGAGGCCTTTGGGCTTGGACAGCCATGCTGCCAGCATCCCTGGTTCTCCAGCTTGCACTGGGCCTATTGTGGGGCTTCTCAGCCTCCATAATTACATGAGCCAGTTCCCCTAAGAATTGCCTTCCCACCTATATAGATATCTGACTGGTTCTGTCTCTCTAGAGAACACTGACTAACCCAGTCCCCAATGGACCATTCCCAACTTCAGATGACCCTTTTACCCTGCACCCCCCTTCTCTTGCTATCTCCCTACCTAGGAATCTTCCCTCCCATGTCAACCCCGGACTATACTGAGGCTGTAGAATTGCATCAGCATGCTAGGAAAAGGGATAGAGGAAAGAAGATGAGGTACATCGGCTTCACTGATGAGAAAGCAGATGCCATGCTACTCTGTTTCAGGTAAACTCTCCAAGGTGGGAAAATCGGAGGTCAGGTGCTATGGCGTGAAAGCAGGAACAGAGAGATGTTATGGGAATCTGAGAAGAATGGCTTTTTGAGTGTCTGCTCTTACGAGATTACACTGTGGGAGTCCAATGAATGAAGATAAAAAGTCAAGTGGTCTATGAGTACAGTAGGAAGGCTTACACATGCACAGTACTTTACGTTTACCAAGTGATTTCATAGAAAGATCCCCTAACATCCTGTGTGCAGGCAACATGCCATATCAGAGGAACAAGGTGAGACTTAGGAAGGCTAAACAGCTTATCTAAAGTCAGCACCAGGATTTTTGCCACTGGAACCACCTAGTGGTTCTTCCACTATATCTACAACTATCCCACACCAGAGAAGACTGACTGCTGAGCTCTACCACCCTTTAAGTCCCATTGGGTGGGCACGCAGGGAATGGGAGACGGGCTTTATTCTCTTCCTGTGACTCTCATTCTGTGGGCTCTTCTTTCTGAGAGGAACATGCTCCGGAAGCTGATATCCACAAAGATCGTGGACCCGAGACCCCATGGAAAGAAAAGATTAAGATGATTCTAGAGAGCCCAGGGCAAAACCTGCAGGACCTTAGCTTTCAATGCTCTACCATTGTCACTGCTGCTTGTACACTGATGCTGAAAAATGAGAAAGAAATGAAGGTCTAGACCATCTCACTCTCCTCTCTCTAGAAAAAGAGCAGATATTCATCATAAATACTATGATTTTCCAAGTTGAGTTAATGGAGGTCTATGTTCCTTTCCTATTGTTTTTTTCAATTTTCTGTGGTAAAATGTACATAACATAAATTTACTGTGTTAAAAATTTTTAAGTGTAACATTCAGTGGCATTTGGCACCATCATCCATCTCCAAAACTCCTTTCACCGTTTAAATCTATAACTCTATCTATACCCATTAAACCCTAACTGCCCATTCCCCACCCCCCGCCTTTGACAACCACCATTCAACTTTCTATCTCTGTGATTTTTGACTACTCTATCTACCTCCTATAAGTCGAGCCATACAGTATTGGTCCTTTTATGATTGGCTTATTTTTCTTAGCACAAAGTCCGCAAGGTTCATCCATGTTTTAGCATGCGTCAGACTTTCCTTTCTTCTTCAGGTTCAATAACATCCCATTGTATGTATAGACCACATTTTGCTTATCCCTCCATCTCTTGATGGACACTGGGTTGCTTCCATGGTTTAGCTGTTGTGAATAATGATACTATGAACATGGTGTACAAATATATCTTTGAGACCCTACTTTCAATTCTTTGGGTTATATACCCAGAAGTGGAATTGCTGGGTCATATGGTCATTCTATGTTCAATTTTTTGAGGAATCACTACACTGTTTTCCACAGTGCTCATAACATTTTACATTCCCACCAACAGTACACAATGTCTTCACTTTCTCACCAGCACTTGTCATTTTCTCTCTCTTTTTTTATAGTAGCCATTCTAATGGGTATGAAGTAGTATTTCAATGGGTATTTCATTGTGATTTTGATTTGCATATTCATAATGATTAGTGATGTTGAATATCTTTTTATGTGTTTAGAGGTCATTTGTATAACTCTGAGAAATATTTTATTAAATTTTTTACCCATTTTTGAATCATGTTGTTTGACTTTTTGCTGAGTTCTCTAATTATGTTATCATAGATTTTAATCCCATATCAAATATATGATTTGCAGTCATTTTCTCCCGGTCCATAAGTTGTCTTTTTACTCTGTTGATATTGTCTTTTAATGCACATTTTTTAAATTTTTATAAAATTCAATTTGTTTATTTTTTCTTTTGTTGCCTGTGCCTTTGGTGTCATATTCAAAAATCATTGCCAAATCCAATGTCATGAAGGTTTTGCCCTATGTTTTCTTCTAAGGGTTTCATAGTCTTCAGTCTTACATTTAGGTCTTTGATATATTTTGAGTTAATATTTGGATATAGTATTAGATAAGGGCCCAAGTTCAATCTTTTACATGCAGATATCCAGTTTTCCCAGCACCATTTACTGAAAAGACTGTTCATTCCCCATAAATAGTTTCCCATGCTTGTCAAAAAGCATTTGACCTTATAGCAAGGGCTTATTTCTGGGCTGTTTTATTTCATTGGTCAATATGTCTCTGTCTTTGAGCCAGTACCATGTTATTTTGATTACTGTAGTTTTCTAGAAGCTTTGAAATCAAGAAGTGTGAGTCCTCTGACTCTGTTAATACCTTTCACAATTGTTTAACTATTCAGGGTCCCTTGAGATTTCACATGAATTTTAGGATTGGTTTGTCAAATTTTGCAAAAAAAATAAAAGTCATTGGGCTTTTGATAGAGATTGCATTGACTCTGTAGATCACTTTGGGAGTACTGACATCTTAACAATATTAAGTCTTATAACCCATAAACATAGGATGTGTTTCCACTAACTTTATAGCTTCTTTAATTTCTTTCTGCACTTTTTGCAGTTTTCATTTTACATGTCATTTACCTCCTTGATTAAGTTAATTCCTAAGTGGTTTTTTTTTATGTTATTATAAATGGAATTTTAAATGTTCATTTTGGTTTGTTCATTGTTAATGTATAGAAATGTAACTGATTTTTGTGTGTTGAGTTTGTATCTGGCTACTTTACTGAATTCTACTGAATTCATTTATTAGCTCTAACTTTTTTGTGTGGAATTGCTAGGGTTTTCTACATATAAGATCAAACCACCTGTCAACAGAGATAATTTCACTTCTTTCTTTCCAACTTAGATGCCTTTTATTTCTTTTTCTTGCCTAATTGTTCTGGTTAGAACTTCCAGTACTATGGTGAATAGAAGTGGTGAGAGTGGGCATCCTTGTCTTGTTCCTGACTATAAAGGAAAAGTTTTCAGTCTTTCACCATTGAGTGTAATGTTTGCTGTGGGTTTTTCATATATGGCTTTTATGTTAAAGTAGTTTCATTCCTAGTTTCTTGAGTGGTGTTTTTTAGTTTGTTTGTTTATTATGAAAGGGTGTTAAAGTTTGTAAAATTTGTTTTCTGCATCAATTGAGATAATTATGTGGGATTTTTTTTCTTCCTTCTGTTAATGAGTATGTTGATATTCATATGTTGAACCATCCTGGCATTCCAGAAACAAATCCCACTTGGTTATGATGTATAATTCTTTTAATATGTTGCTGAATTCAGTTTGCTAGTATTTTGTTCAGGATTTTTACATCAGTGTTGTAAGGGATGTTGGTCTGTAGTTTTGAGTTTTGTAGTGTCTTTGTCTGACTTTGTTATCAGGGTAATGCTGGAATTAGAATGAGTTAGGAAGTGTTCCCTTCTCTTTGTTTGGAAAAGTTTGAGGATTTGTATTAGTTCTTTTTAAAATGCTTGTTAGAATTCACCAGTGAAGCCATAAGGTCTAGGGCTTTTCTTTGGGGACACTTTTTATCTTACTGATTCACTGTCCTTACTAGTTATAGATCTATTCAGATTTTCTATTTCTTCATGATTTACTCTTGGTAGATTTTGTGTTTCTAGGAATTCTTTCATTTCATCTAGGTTACCCAATTTGTTAGCATACAACAGTTCATAGTAATCTGTTATAACCCCTTTTTCCCCTGTAAAATCAGTTAATGTCCTCATTTGCATTTCGGATTTTAGTAATTTGAGTCTACACTCTTTTTCCTTAATCCATCTAGCTAAAGTTTTGCCATTTTGTTGATCTTCTCAAGTAACTAACTTTTGGTTTTATTATTTTTCTCTTCTCTATTTCATTGGTCTATGCTCTAATCTTGATTATTTATTTCCTTATGCTAGCTTTGGGTTTAGTTTGTTCTTTTTTCTAGTTACTTGAATTGTAAAGCTAGGCTGTTGACTTGAGGACTTTCTAGTTTTTTAATGTAAGCATTTATAGCTATCAATTTCCCACTTAGCACTGTTTTCACTATGTCTTAAAAGTACTGGAATGTTGTGATTTCCTTTTCACTAATCACTAGGTATTGTTAAATTTTCCTTGGGCTTTCTTGTTTAATCCATTGGCTGTTTAAGAGTACATTGTTGGTGGTGAGATGGGGTGTGCTGGGCCATTGGGGGTCGGTGTTCATTCCACCCCCAGACCGCAGCCTGGAAGAATCAACACCACACTTGGCAGTTCGGAAATGCCTGCCAGCCTTTGGGAAGATTGCCTGGCTGGTTATAGCAGGAGGCCTGTGTATATAATGTGAAAAAGCTGCTCTCAACTTCCCGCAACCTTTTAAAAGAAAACGTTTGCTACATCTAGCCCTTGTAGGTGTAAAGAGGTCGCCGACTATGCTAGAGTTAGAAAATGACACATCTTGTAAATATCCATTTGTTTTTTTTAAAAAACATAGGAAAAAATGTCTTCTGGAAATAAATTTTGGAAGTGGAATTGTTAGACCACCTCTGAAAGCGATACGCATCCTCATTTGTCCGTTGGGTTAGAGGACATGGAAGACCTTGAGAAGGAGGAGGAGAAGATTCTGTGCCAGACTGTGAGTCATATGTAGAAAACATGTTCATGTTATAAACGTTGTTTTGTGTGTGCATTTTATTCCTCACTAGTGTGTATACAGTTGACAAAACAAAGTACTTTTTTGAAGTATCTAGTCTTTCTAGATGCTCTGAAGTGCCTCTGATGTATGTTAAAAGTACAAGTAGTAATTCCTTTTGTAAATTTCTTTTTGTTAAAGTTCATATGAAATTTGGGGGGGGAACGGCCAAACCAGCTCTTGAGTAGCACACATTGTGTTTGTGGATGGCTCAGGGAAGGAGGGAGGAGAAGGAAGAGCTCTAGGCCAGTGAGCTTACAGAGGCAAGATTAACCATTGTTCCTATGTCTGTGTATTTTGTCTTGCTTACCTGTGTATATAGTGTATATAAAGGATAAACAAGTCCTAATTTACATTTAGTCTTTCTAGATGTTAAAGAGGTTGCTAGTGTATGACAAAAGTAGAATCAGTAAACTAATATATTTTGTACATTTTTGCTTTGAAATTCCTAGGAAAGATTGTCTTCTGAAAATTTGAGCATTGTAGCCCACTGGGTTGGTGGAGGAGGGAAGGGTGCTAGGCCAGCATGTTTGTATTTTGAAGATGCTTTCAAATTATAATGATTGTTATATGCATGCAGTTTATTCAAGACTCCTCTGTATGTAGTGGACAAATTAAATCCTTATCTGAAACATCCAGTCTACCTAGATGTTTAGAAGTGCCTGACATATGTTAAATGTAGAGATAGTAAAATATCACTTTGTAAATATATTTTTGCTAAAATTCACAGGAAATACTGTCTTTTGAAAATAGAATTGATAAGCCACTTCTGTGAGCAGTATAGTACTGTCTGTACTCCTTCAATGGTTTGGAGGTGGTGGGAGGGAAGGAATTACAAAAGGTAATATGCTAGTGTGTTCGTACTTGGACATTTTCAGATACCATTTTTCTTATGTTTTGTGTATTTTGTTTTGCTATGTATATATAGTATATATAATGGACAAAAGAATCCAATCTTGCAGTATCTAGTCTCTAGATGTTAAAGAGGTTGCCAGTATATGACAAAGTCCTTAGTAAAACTAGCACATTTTGTACACTTTGTGTTGAAATTCATAGGAAAGCTTGTCCTCTGTAAATGACTTGGATATGAATTTGTTTAACCATTTCTAAGCCTTACGCATGCCTGTACTTGTCCACTGGATATAAGGCAGAGAGAAGGAAATGAGGCAAGTAATAATAATTTCTAAGTCATGAGGAGGTTTTCTACCTTAATATTGCTCATTTCCTTCTCCTTTTATTCTCAGTATTTGTGATTGTTAACAGTACTGTACAATTTGTTAATAGATTTCAACTAATACATGATGTAATTCAATGTGAAAATTCCCCTCAGAACTCATGGTCATTAGAATAAATTGGCCTCCTATTTTATTACTGTGGTCAGTTTGGGAATCACTGTGTTGAATATATGTGAAAGGAGCTAAAAAGATGTATTCCCACATCCTATACTCATCTCAGTGCTGCACAGAGTACAATCCCAGACTCTTCCTGACCATTTTAAGGGGCTTCCTGGGAAATAATATAGAGTGTCCACCTCTATGATATCTCTGGAAACATGAAGTTAGAGTTGCCGGGTCCTTCTGTGATGCTGATAACAGCTGATAGCACCCTCCACCTTGCACACCCTGGAGCCTGTCTACCTGAGTTGAAATCCTGGCTTTGTTCTTACCTTAGCTGTGTAACCTGGACAAATCCATTGTCTTCTCTGTGCCTTTGTTTTCTCATGTAAAATGGGATAATAACTGTACCTACCTCATGAAAACTAATGAAAGAATAAAATGAGTTAATAGAGATGAAGATTTTATAAAGCTGAAAAACTAAGCATGGCATTAAGATCAGTTATTATTTTCATGATTATTATTTTTAAAAAAAGATCCCACAGAAACAACTTAACTTTTCCCCTCAAGAAACTAGAAAAAGAAGAACAAACTAAGCCCAAAGTTAATAGAAGGTAGGAAATAACAAAGATAGAGGAAAAGTAAATGAAATAGAGACTAGGAAAATAATAGAAATGATCAATGAAATGAAAAGTTGCTTTTTGAAAAGAAACAAAATTGGCAAAGCTTTAGCTAATGAGTGAGACAAAGTCAGAGAGGGAATGGGAGAGAGAAAACTCAGATCATCAGAAATAAAAGAGGAGACATTACATAGAAATGTGAAGGATCATAAAAGACTATGAACAATTATACACAATTTGGATAACCTAGAAGAAATGGATAAATCCCTAGAAGCATAAAATCTACCAAAACTGAATCATGAAAAGATAGAAACTCTAAACAGACCAATAGTGAGTAAGGATTAATGAATAAAGCAAATGAATCAGTAGTCACACAATTTTGACCAATTAAACAACTAGCAACACAATATACATAGATAAAATAGACGTTAAAGTACTTTGTTGTTTTCATAATCAGTATTAGTTTTTAATTTATTAATTTAGAGTTTTCTAGTACTGTTGATTCATAGAAAACAAACATAGCTTTGTTTTATATACATATGTCAATATGTGTATATGCATATGTACACATATACATAGTCACATATATATACACACGTATATACACCTACATATATATCTTGCTTTGTGATCTAATTTGTGTTAAATATTTCCAAGGTATTTTATGTGAGCAAAAAATGTTTCTATTTGGAGGGCACAGGTTCAATATATATTCAGTAAGTCAAACTATCAAACTATTTTGTTGCTCAATTTCTGAATCCTTAATACTTTGCTTCTCATTTATAATGTAAATACAGAGAGAGCCATGTAAAAATCTTTTCTAAAATTAAGGCAATATTCATTTTAAAATCCACAAGGCAAAAACTCCACATAAACAAAGTGGATTCATGACTTACCCTTCCAAATGTCTATAACTCAACCTCTCCAAATTTAATGGAATATCCCACCTTAAACATTTCCTCACCGAGGGACATGAAAGTGCATCCTTGAACTTTTTTCTTGCTAACATTCCCAGTTGACACTTTTATGTAATAAAGAAAAATTTACCTTCTACGGATCTCAAAATCCACACAACTTTATCTCAGATATTCTTTTTAATTGTCCATATTCACTTGGTTTCTTTTCAAAATCAGTGAACACATACTTTTGTGCTCTCCAGTTCAGTCTGGCCCTTGTTACATGTTAATTTTTAAGTATACTAATCTCCCTTAATAACATCGTATTTCAAATGACTGTTGTCTCTCTAAGGAAGTAACATACGAAACTCCTAACTTGTCCCTTAAAGCCTCTACTGTCTGAAATCGAATTTACCCTCCAGCTAAACTCCATACTATTCATTATTCTGTGGAAGCATCTTTTTTATTAAGTTTCTTGAATGATTATCTCACTTATTGTTCCATTTTCATGGAGCTTTTCCTTATAGTCCCATGTGTGGTTAATATCTTGGCATGTGTATTGTGTCAGATTGAAAGCTACACACTCAATGACGTCTCCATCAGCTCCAGATTGTTTCAGGACCTTCTGTTTTATTATCACATAGACTTAGAACTCCTCTCCTGCAAGCATTAATAACATTTCAATTACATGAACTTTTATATATTTCATTTACAACTGCTATTTGATTGGTTATTGTGGAGCAAGAGTTTCGTTTTCTATCTTGTTCACCACTCTCTGGTACTGTGTTTCATAAATGAGTTAAGACTCTAAGGAGAAGGAATAAATACACCAATGAACATTGTGAAAATACATATAAGTTAAATATTTCTCATAAGACTAGGGGATTCTGTATTCCTTATCCAGGCAAACCAGAGCCTGGATGCACTGGAGTCCCAGCTCATGAGAACAAAGGGGCTTACAGTTGGGAAACAAGCAGCGACGAGTGTAGCAGTGTTCACCAGCCACCAGCTAGAATTATTTAAAAAAGCAAAACAAACATGAAACATGGAGGAAAGGGTGTACAAAGATACAAAGGTGCTCATCAGAACCAGGATGTTTTGAGTGGCTCTGGTCTCAGGGGTTGATTTACATGAGACATTGGTTCTCTGAATGTGCTGGACTCTCTGCTTGTGCCTATGCAAGATGAAAACCATGGAGCTGCTGGCTGAGAACATGAGCCCCAGACAGAAAATATCAGGGAACAACAACAATACTATATACAGGAAGTCTGTGATTTTGTCATGAACTACAGCATGACAGTAACCATAATCTCTTTCATTTGTGACATTTGTGTTGCTCCATTTGCCAGTTACATACAGAAGAATGATAATATTTAGCATCATGTGCAGAATCCAGCACAGGAAAATAGAAAATCCAATGTACCTGGGAGCTTTCTCTTTAAGCTCTCCCCACCTGGAGTTCCTGGGGCTGATTATGATCACCTGGAAGACACTCAGGAGGCAGGTGGAGCTGATGGACACACCCCTGCCCACCCTGTGGACATAGAAGATAAGTTTGCATTCAATATCATTGAGGAAATGTATCAACCCAAAGGCTGCCATTGTCTGGGGGACTCCTTTAGAGAGGATGACCAAGGAGTTGGCTACAGTCAGGTGTCTGAGAATCATGTTAGTGGATCTTATCCTGCAACCAGTGAAGTTAAGGAAAAAATAATGGCAGAGAAGACAGAAATTGCCCAGAATTCCAACTATTGCCTGTGATAAGTACAGCATTCCTATAGCCAAATCCCTGGAGGCCATTCTGCCAGTTCTCGGTGACTGAAACTTTTTTGTCTTTTTTCAAAATCAGAAGATCCTGCATGGGAATATAAGGCATGGGCTACATATGTCATGTCAACTGAAATCCAATATTCTCCTCTTACATTAGTTCCCACTTAGAATCAATTAATTTTTTTCATCACTAGGCTTCTAAGAGTTGAATGTATAACCTTTAAAGAATACTTATAATGTACAAATCACTGCTGTAAAGGATATACATATGACTACTTCTTTATTCTTCATAATTCATGAATTAGGAACAACTATTATATTCATTAAAAGGTAAGAAGCAGTTAGGCAGAAAAAAAAATAATGATTGCCAAAATTCAGACCATGTTTAGGGGCAAAGTAGGGACTTGAACTTGTCTGGGATAGGAAATAAGTCATATATTTAAACACTATGCTATAGCAACAAAACTAATTAGCTGCCTTCTTCAAATATTCCAGATTTATTTAGTTAATTTTACACCTTGTATTGCTATCTTAAATTGGTTGTAGTTTACTGTATAATTATGGTTATAATAATTTTATTGGTGGTATTTTACTGTATCGTTATGGTTATAATAATTTTTCATTTATGTAGAAAGATTTATTTTTCCCAATACTAATTATAAACAAAGCATTAAACTATAGGTGTTATATTAATATACATAATTAATATAATATATTAATATATTATTCACATATATATGTGAATGTGCCTATATATGAGTGTATATGCCACATGACAAGTTGGAGGTAATGAGTGCACAATTGGTCTGATGTTAGGATGGCTATAGAAAGACCCATTCCCTTTTACACAAGGAACAAAATGGCAAATATCATAGAAATTACTGATATTATGCCATGACCTAAATCACAGGACATTAAATACTAATATGTGATAAAACATTGCAGGGAAAACACTAAAGTATCACTAATCTACTAATTCTAGAACATACACTTATAATTAATGCCTGAGTTAAACAAGCTATTAGTCATTGGACAAGATTTGTGAAATGTATTACAACATAAGACACATACAAGCTGGGCGCGGTGGCTCACGCCTGTAAACCTAGCACTCTGGGAGGCCAAGACGGGTAGATTGCTCGAGGTCAGGAGTTCGAAACCAGCCTGAGCAAGAGCGAGACCCCGTCTCTACTATAAATAGAAAGAAATTAATTGGCCGACTAATATATATGGAAAAAATTAGCCGGGCATGGTGGCGCATGCCTGTAGTCCCAGCTACTCGGGAGGCTGAGGCAGGAGGATCGCTTGAGCTCAGGAGATTGAGGTTGCTGTGAGCTAGGCTGATGCCACGGCACTCTAGCCTGGGCAACAAAGTGAGACTCTGTGTCAAAAAAAAAAAAAAAAAAAGACACATACACAAATCAGAACTAATGTGTAAATATTTTTATTTTATAAATTGAAATTGTAAAGCTTTAGATTAATACTGAAATCTTTTTAAAGCATAGAAAAATATCACAGGATACATTTGAGCCTGACAGCTGCTACTTTAACCCATTATTATAAAATTACCTTTTCTTAAATGCTGCTTCCCTAACTTCTAGAGGAAAACCAGTCTTACCATACTAGACAGACCATGGATGTTTTCAACAGAGACACAATTACTGTCTCCATTAACCACTTCACACTCTGAGTTAGAGAAAACATTTCTATTCCAGTATTTGCCATTCAGATACACTATTTCTATCCAGGACTTTATGATTCCTATAGATTCATCTCATTCTTTATGATAATCATGGAAGTATAATATTAATGGCACAGTTCAAATAATCCTGAAAATCTACTCTATGATTCCTGTAAGGTAGGCTAAACAACAGTTTGATTTTAGAACTACAGTCCTTAAGCACCTTGAAAAGCAAGTTACACTAAATTACTTTAGGAGCTGTCAAGGATTGGTACAGGGTCTAGGACCCCACCTCTCTTTACTAGCTCAGCTTGTGCTTCAAGTATTCTACCTTCTTGTATGACTTTGGCACTGGGTCAGTTTTAAACCTTGAAGAATTCTTTTTTCTTCTTATGTTCACTTACCCACAGTCCTGGTAGGCATCCTTCCCTCACAGACCAAAATAGAAAATACTCACCTGACTTCTCATCTCCAGGACGATTGACTCAGTCTGAAGGTCACAGCAGCCAGTATTGTGTGGGAGGGAGGCAGCCAGACCCGGAGATATAGGTTTGTAATTCTGTGACCTCACCTCCTCTTAGAGGTGCAATTATCATTTCACCTGTAGTGGCAATGAGAGTACAGGCTTGGGGTGTTGAGAATATTTGTAAAAGCCTTTTTCCCAGTTGCTAATTACCAAAACACAAGGACAAATTCCAAGTTAACATCTCTCAAGAGACCCTTGGTGTGTTTGGGAGAGTCCCTTTCTTTTCTGTTCTCCCTAGAGGCAGATTGGAGTTCATGTGGAAGAGACCAGAAGATGCTGCTGTCTGACATGTGAGAGACTATTTGTGAAGCCCATCATCTCACTGCATGGTCTATTTCACCAGGAAGTTCTACCCAAAGAGTTCTTTCTAATCTTCAGACCACTGAGCCACACCATCATTTAAGTTGTGAGCATTGAAATAGAATCAAAGAAAGAACTTGACAAGGATTTTCAAAGAGTTATGACTCAGAAGAAGAACAAGGTGACACAAATTTACATTATAAATCATTGCTCTCATTTGCACAATTAAGTGCCAATATATTTGAAAGTCTACATGATATGGACATTTGTTAGGAAAACATACTTTAGCAATATTGAAAAACCAATAGTGATAGGAAGTCTAAAAAGAACAACATCTACAAAAGAGAGACATTTATAAGAGTTCTTCACAAATAAAACACCAGGATTAGGTGATTAAACAGGAAGATTTCACAATTCTTTTAACTATCAGATAAGCCAATGTTACTTCCTAAAATCAAGAACCCAGAAAGGTTACCTACAGTTTTCTACACCTACTTTTTGCTCAATTGTCAGGAATGAGCACTGATTGCTTTTGTAATTAATGTAGAAACAGAAAACACGAATTCAAATTAATCCTTTGGTTTTTCCTACAAAAACACAATTTTTTTGTTGTTTTGTTTTGTTTTTGAATCAGAGTCTCACTCTGTTGCCCGGGCTAGAGTGCCGTGGCATCAACCTAGCTCACAGCAACATCAAACTCCTGGGCTCAAGCAATCCTTCTGCCTCAGCCTCCTGAGTAGCTGGGACTACAGGCATGTGCTGCCATGCCCAGCTAATTTTTTCTATATATTTTTAGTTGGCCAATTAATTTCTTTGTATTTTTAGTAGAGACAGGGTCTCGCTCTTGCTCAGGCTGGTTTCAAACTCCTGACCTTGAGCGATCCATCCACCTCGGCCTCTCAGAGTGCTGAGATTACAGGCGTGAGTCACGGTGCCCCGCCAAACACACAGTTTTAAGATAGGGAACTGGCAGGCCCTGCTCAATAAAGAGTCATAAGACCCCGAACCAAGGTCTCTGATAAAACAAGAAGTGATGGAGAAGTTGGCTAAAACCAGCTAGAACCAAGATGACCAGGAAAAACAACCTCAGGTTACCCTCTCTGCTCATTATACCATGCTTATAATATATTAACATACCAAAAGAAACTCCCACAGTTTACAAATGCCATGGCAACTCCCAGAAGTTGCCCTATATGGTTTAAAAAGGGGAGGGATCCTTGGTTTTGGAAACTCCCCACCCCTTTCCCAGAAATGTTATGAATAATCCTCCCTAGGCTTAACATAAAATTAAATAAAAGGTACAAAATAAGACCCCAGAAACTCACAAGGTGCTATTCTCTGTTGCTCTGAGAGATAGCTGCTACTCTATGAGGCAGCCACATCTTTTTTTTTCTTTTCTTACTTCAGCCTTACTCCATTGGTTTACTCTTAAACTCTCTTCTGTGCAAAGCCAAGAACCCACTTGGCCTTCAGCTTGGCCACCAGCTTTGGGGTCCATTTTTCTGTATCTGTTTGATCCATGTCTGCTATCTAATGCTCATCACATCTGAGTCAGGGATTATAGTCATACTGGTGGGTGGACAGCCCTTACACATACACACATACATATCACACACATGCACAAATACACAGTTACATATGAAGGCAATCATACATGTTTATACACAACATACACTCAAATACATAGTCATATACTCACATAGCCATACATACACACATTTTTCATAACAAAGTCACACTCATCAAAACACTCACCAATAAATCACACACTCATAAACACTTATTATTAAACACACAATCACACAAACTAACACATTCCTATTCTCATTCATGAAATCATATTCACAGAGTCAGCATGTACTGTTCATATATGGAAGAATAATGGTATCTCCTAAACTCTGGATGTTTGAAAAGGGGGAAACTTTTTACTCTTTTTCAGGATAAAAATAGAAAACTATTACATGCAAAAACCAATTTAATAATAAAATATTTAAACAATAAAATACATAGATACACATTAACATATTCTGTTCCTGGTTCAATATTTACATAAATATTTTCATATTTGTATTACCATCTAATCAAATAGTTTTCCTCAAGCACTGATCTGTGAGATGTTTTCATACCAGTAGAAATAAATCTTAGTAGTCCTTGAAACATAGGCCAGGCACGGTGCCTCACGCCTGTAATCCTAGCACTCTGGAGGCCGAGGTGGGAGGATATCTCAAGGTCAGGAGTTTGAGACCAGCCTGAGCAAGAGCAAGACCCCATTTCTACTAAAAATAGAAAGAAATTAATTGGCCAACTAAAAGTATATAGAAAAAATTAGCCGGCCATGGTGGTACATGCCTGTAGTCCCAGCTACTTGGGAGGCTGAGGCAGAAGGATCGCCTAAGCCCAGGAGTTAGACTTTGCTGTGAGCTAGGCTGACGCCACAGCACTCTAGCCTGAGCAACAAAGTGAGACTCTGTCGAAAGAAAGAAAGAAAGAAAGAAAGAAAGAAAGAAAGAAAGAAAGAAAGAAAGAAAGAAAGAAAGAAAGAAAGAAAGAAAGAAAGAAAGAAAGAAAGAAAGAAAGAAAATTGTATTATATGGTGATTACAGGTGAATTATCTTTATGGAAACACTCCCTGTTTATACATTTACAGAGTCTAAAGTGTCTGTCCCCTGTTATCACATACATGGAATTTAGATCATTGATCATACTGATTGAGCACACGTGAATCACCTCTGTGGTTCCTAGACATAAGATTAGTGCACCATTACAATTGCATATTCTCCCTGTGGGTGGATAAACAACATGCCTTGCAAAAATTTTTAAATATAAAAAATAAAATGTAATATCCCCAAAATTGTTTGCCTACATACCTCCACTTTTCACTTTTTGTTTACTTTTCTATTCCAGAGTCGTTACATCTTCCCTGGAAGAATACATATTAATAACAAATTTATATAAATATCACCCATAGAAAGTTAAATACCATTTCATATTTGGCAATGCTTCATCTATAGTTTTAACATACCAAATAAAACTAATACGTCTCTCTTCGACTGTTAGTGGCTCTAATGTTTAAAAAAAAAAAACTAGTTTGAGGTCAAACAGGCTGAATTTCGAATTTTGATTTTGGAAAGTTTGTCAAATATCAAAGATTTAAAAGATTTTTTGTCACAAAATAGGACCACAGGTTGCTATAAAATAATATGCATTCAGCCAAAGTGATAATTAAAAGATTTTACAAGGTAAAATTTTACTCTTTAATAGAAAGGAGACTTAGTTTCTCAGACAATCATAAGATCTAATAAAGACAAACTGAAAGACAAGCTAATAAAGAGGCAAACTGAATATGTCTCTCTTTCTCTCTCTTTTTTTTTTTTTTTTGAGTTTACTCAAAAGGGGAAACAAAAATCTTTTATCATCTCTATTAATATTACATGAAAATATTGTTTAAAAGAGAAAACCAAGCCAGGCATGGTGGCTCACATCTGTAATCCTAGTACTCTGGGAAACCAAGGTGGGAGGATCATTTGAGGTCAAGAGTTCGAGACCAGCCTGAGAAAAAGCAAAGTTAAATTTAGTCTCTATTAAAAATAGAAAAAGTTAGCTGGCCGTGGTGGCATGCACCTGTAGTACCAGCTACTTGGAAGGCTGAGGCGGAGTATCGCGTGGACCCAGGAGGTTAAAGTTGCAGTGAACATGTGCCTCCCACAATGTGGAAGAAAACAGGAAATTAATCATTGCCTATGAAAAGGAAAGGATCGATGAACAGAAAACATCACACAAATATCAAACCAAAACAGACTCATTCCCTGACCAGGACTCAAACCCAATCACGATTTTAACACTAGGCCACAGAGTGAATTGGCTTCTATTGCTGTTCCCACCTCGGTGGCTATTCCTGCAGAGGCAGAATACAAAGGAATTTTATCTTTTAGGTCAGAGTTTGCTCTTTAATTTTGTCAAGACAATGCTTCAGGCTAGCCATAGCACAATTATATGTCCTTCCTTTTACCCACTTTCTCTATTAATATAAATAAGGCGATCATTTAGAATGAGAAGTCTCTAAAATCCATTTTTCTAGTTTAAAGGATTTATCTTTTGGTCATGAGTTTTCTTTTCTTTTTTTTTTTTTTTTTTTTGAGACAGTCTCACTTTGTTGCCTGTGCTAGAGTGCTGTGGTGTCAGCCTAGCTCACAGCAACCTCAAACTCTTGGCCTCAGCCTCCTGAGTAGCTGGGACTATAGGCATGCACCACCATGCCCGGCTAATTTTTTCTATATATTTTTAGTTGGCCAATTAATTTCTTTGTATTTTTAGTAGAGACGGGGTCTCACTCTTGCTCAGGCTGGTTTTGAACTCCTTACCTTGAGTGATCCTCCCACCTCGGCCTCCCAGAGTGCTAGGATTACAGGTGTGAGCCACCGCGCCTGGCCCATATGGTCATGAATTTTCAATGATGTACTTACTCCAAAGTGACATAATCCAGTATCTTCTGTAGAGTAAAAATAATCCCAAGGATCCTGTCTTTCTCTCACAAGAGGGTAAGAGGGAACAGAGGTCTAGACAACAAAAGCCCCTTATGAATGAGACTTCTTAAGACAAACACTCCCAAGAGCTTGCCACATTCAGAACAAAAAAATCTCAGGTTCCCAGCCATTGTTATGTTGTCCACTCAACGCATAAATTTGCATCCCCCAGATGGTGAAGACCAAGAGGCGGGGCTCCCACATGGTCACAAGACAAGCTCTCAAAACCATGAAACAAGAGGGAACTTTAATCCGGTACCGTTTCTTATGACAAAACAACACAGAAAAACAGGAAAAACACTATTTCTGGGAGGAAAGGGTTCAAACGATAT
This sequence comes from Mirza zaza, assembly GCA_008750895.1. Classification (NCBI taxonomy): domain Eukaryota; kingdom Metazoa; phylum Chordata; class Mammalia; order Primates; family Cheirogaleidae; genus Mirza; species Mirza zaza. Next base: position 74,941 of record VSMD01063465.1, on the reverse strand, counting down.
GAATTCATATAGCAAAGTACCAAAAGTACACCAGAGTCACTGTACCAAGACTAGTCACACAAATGTTTTTTTCCCATTTTTTTTTTTTTTTCTTTTTGAGACAGAGTCTCGCTTTGTTGCCCAGGCAAGAGTGAGTGCCGTGGCGTCAGCCTAGCTCACAGCAACCTCAAACTCCTGGGCTCAAGTGATCCTCCTGCCTCAGCCTCCTGAGTAGCTGGGACTACAGGCATGTGCCACCATGCCCCGCTAATTTTTTCTATATATATTAGTTGGCCAATTAATTTCTTTCTATTTATAGTAGAGACGGGGTCTCGCGCTTGCTCAGGCTGGTTTCTAACTCCTGATCTTGAGCGATCCACCTGTCTCGGCCTCCCAGAGTGCTAGGATTACAGGTGTGAGCCACCACGCCCGGCCTTTTCCCATTAATCAAGACAGACAAACAGTGATTTTTCCCATCAGTGAACTGGATTGTACAGAGAGAGAAAGGCCAGGGGACTGGCTCAGTAAGAAATTTTTACTATTTTTGCCAGCTTTGTCAGGTGCTGGGCTTCTCTTCACTAGAGCTTTCCAGAAGAACAGAGCAGTTTTGTCATCCGGCTCACTAGGCCAAACTGTGGGGAGCAAAGGCTCTTGTCCCACTAAGGTTCCCAGAAAAAAATCACTGACATGAGACAGATTGATTAAGAGGAGGAAAAAGATACATATTTTATTTGACATGTGTACATGGGAACTCTCAGAACGAAGATTTCGTTTCTATGAACTTGACTGCTTTAGATATCACATATAGGTGGATACATACAGTGTTTATCTTTTTGTGATGGCTTATTTCAGTTAGCACACTGTCCTCAAGGTTTATGCATGTTGTAGCATGTGTCAGAACTTCCTTTTTAAGGCTGAAAAATATCCCACATTGTATGTGTATACAACATTTTGTTTATCCATTCATCCATCAATAGACATTTGGGTTGTTTCCACCTTTTGGCTATTATGGATAATGCTATGAACATGGGTGTGAGTACATAGACGTTTTGAAACTGGCTTATTTCACTCACTTTAGTGCCTTTGCTATTCAAGCATATCGTTGCAGATATCAAGGGTTCATTCATGGTTATTGCTGAGCGGTATTCCATTCTATGGGTGCACCACAGTTTATCTCTCTATCACTTGTTGGCTGTTTGGGTCATTTCCAACTTTGGAGATTATGCTGTAATGCTGTAAAGCTACGACATTCCACATAGGTCTATTTTTGGTGATATAGAATTTTTATTTTTGTGAGTAAATATTTAAAACATTCTGAAAATTGTACCTTTTGCAATACTCTCTCAATTAGATTTACATTTTAGATTAAAATTTTAGATTCCATTTGAAATGAGGTCACAGAGTTTCACAAAACTCATTAAAATGTGCAAAAAACAAAACATTGGAGGACTACTGATGTGTTATGAAACTCCAAAATCGTTATGAAAGAAAGTTGCAGGCTGGGAGAGGTGGCTCACGCCTGTAATCCTAGCACTCTGGGAGGCTGAGGCGGGAGGATTGCTCAAGGTCAGGAGTTCAAAACCAGCCTGAGCAAGAGTGAGACCCTGTCTCTACTAAAAATAGAAAGTAATTAATCGGCCAACTAAAAATATATGGAAAAAATTAGCTGGGAATGGTGGTGCATGCTTGTAGTCCCAGCTACTCGGGAGGCTGAGGCAGGAGGATCGCTTGAGCACAGGAGTTTGAGGTTGCTGTGAGCTATGCTGACACCATGGCACTCTAGTCTGGGCAACAGAGTGAGACTTTGTCTCAAAAAAAAAAAAAAAAAAGAAAAGAAAAGAAAGTTGCAGCAATAAACATCTGCAAAAACAAGAGCATAGTGATGCTATTGAACTAGTCCCATATGAACCTAATGGATCCCTTACCTGTTTTCATTCCTGATACAACGATCCTGAAAAGGACAGAAATCTTGGATTAATTAGCAGGAGAAACAGAGGGAGTGGCTTTGTTATTTGCCCAACAGCAGAACTCAGCTTGGGGTAGGGGTAATGCCAATATGGAGCATAGACATATTCGTTATTGTTTATATTGCCTAATAAACCAGAGAGTTCATGATGCCCTGTGTAGATTTTTGATCCCACAAGCGAATTTTAAAAGGCAAAGAGGAAAAGTTAATTTGTTTTCTCAAGGTACTTCTAAATTCTCCTTGTCCAACATAAGTTGCAAACATGCCTAGCAATTAACCAATTTCAACAGTCAATAATCTTTCTGAAGTTTGATCAGAACAGCAACATACAGCTATGATGAAGAAACAAGACCTGTCAAAGGCATGCAATGCCATAATACTTGATAGATCTGGAAAGGCAACAGGGAAAAGCTATACTGAACCTTGTGGTATTGGATTACAGTCAGAGACACCAGTATGAACACATATGTAGCTATAGACAAGTAAGTAGATGGGTAGGTAGATACAGAAAAATTATAAATGTGAGTAAATAGATATTTCCTAGGTCTGCCTTCTTATAGGGACAAATAGAAATGATACCTCAGTATCAGTAAGAATACCCAGTATCCACATCTTGATTTCTAATACTATTCTTTAATAGAAGGCTCCTTGGAGAAGCGGCTGATTCTAACGTCAGGGTAGGGAAAATACAAAATGCACCTGGGGGAGCCTCTAGTGGCAAAAAGTAAGAAAAAGGAAGTGCTCCAAAAACAAAAGATTGAGGCCATATCAAAGGGACAAAGGAGCCAACTTGAAGGGGCACCTGTATTCTGACACCTGCTGGATGTTCCAAATTCAACTCAGTTATGACACTGCCTGGTGTTAGCACAGATGCCACAAGTCAAGAGCAGCGTCCTTCAAAAGGCCACCCCCACTTCAGATGCCAGGTGCAAGTCTCACGCCCCCCCAAGCCAACCACACTCATGCTAGGCCAAATACAAATTCAGGGCCTCCCACAATGCCCTCTTGTTCCACAATTTGCTAGAACATCTCACGGTGCAATACTAACGATTACTATGATAAAAGATTTCAATACATTGTCACATGAAGAAACACACAATGCAAGGTCTAAAAGGGTTCTAGCATAGGAGCTTATGTCCCTATGGGGTCAGAGTGTATCAACCTCTGAGTCCACTGAAATGTTTCCTGCACCAGAAAGCTCCCCCAAACCTCAGTGTGCAGGGTTTTATAAAACCTAGGGTTTTATTAAATAGGCACAATTGATAAAATCACTGACATTGAGATTGAACTCAATCTCCAGCCTCCCTCCTGTCCAGAGGTCTGGTGGCTAAAGTTCCATCTAATTACATCATTGGTCTTTCTGGTAACCAGCCCCCATCCTAAAGCCACATAGGGACCTCTGCCATAAGTTTGCCTCATTTGCATGACAAAGACACTCTTATCATTCAGGAAATGCCAAGAGATTTTGAACCAGGAAACAGGACAAAGACTAGATATTATATATTTTTTTTAATTACACCACACCTCCCAATGATCAAAGCTGAAACAATTTAAGTAACAAAATAAATTGCTTAGTGTTGAGTTATAACACAAAGTATAAGATAAGTGAGTTCATGCTGATGTGAGTTAATAATTAAACAAAAAAATAAATGAGGGAGAAAAACCTAATCTTCCTTACAGAAGAACGGCAAATAATATACATGAGTATTTACCTCTCCACTAGGTGGAGCTCAATTCAATGGTGCTCCACACACGCTTGAGGGTTGGTGGGGCTTAGAAATTCCCTTCCAAAGAATAGAGTATGGAAAGAAAAATATAGTAACTTTACAGTGTAGAAACCTGGCAAACACTTCCTTAACTACCTAGTCAAGATTAACATCACCAGAGACAACTCCTAGGAATTGCATGAAACTTCCAACAGTATATGATATGATGCAATATGACATTCTTCCCCCAAACCTATAAAAACAGTAGACTCATGAGAAAAACAATAGACAAATTGAATCTTAGGGACAGTGTAAAAAGTACTGAACCAGTACTCCTCAAACCTTTCAAGGTCATGAAAAACAAACCAAAAAAACAAAAACACAGAGTATAACAGACTGGGGAAATAAGATGACTAACAATAATGTGATGTCCTAGATTGAATCCTGAGAAAGAAAAAAAGACTGTGTCAAAACAGGCGAGATATAAATAAATTCTGAAATTTAGTTAATAGTAATGTACCAATGTTTGTTTCCTGGTTTTGAAAAATATACTATGGCAAAATGTTAACATTAGGGGTACTGGGTGAAAGATGTTTGGGAAATCTCTGTGTTACCTTTGTAAATTTCCTCCAACTCTGAAATTATTCCAAAATGGAATGTTTACTTTAAAAAACAACTGTTTATAATTTACAAAGGAGCATACAAAAATATTTCCTATGTCTGAGTTAATATCCTTTTTTTTCCACATGAAGGTGTTCATTTTCATCTCTTGGTGACTTCAAAATCACTAAAAATCCTCATTAAGCAAAACAGATTCATACTCATACTCCAAATTCATACTCATCTACTGCTCCAAAACTGATGAATTTTCTTCCATAAACTTGTCTTCTCAATTTGGAAATAAAAAAGTCCACCCTGAAACCTCTGCCTCGCCAATATAGCCAACTGCTATCAAGGCTTAGCCCATTCCAATCCACCTTCTAAGCATTACCAAAATCTATTCAGTTTTTCCTGCATACTAAATCTCTATTTCTTCATTGCCTCCCACCTGCACTCTTTGTAAAGCCAGCTGACACATCTTCCCACGTTACTTTTCGTCCTCCCACAGATATCCTTCAAATATTTACCTAAAAATATTTTAACCTGCTAATCATTCTCAATAAGCATGATCATATTTCAAACGTCCACAACTTCTTTAGGATGAAAGTCACAATGTTCACAATCCAGCCTCCAAACCCTACAATAACTAAAAACTAATTTTCCTTCTAGTTGTACACCAGGCCTTTTGCATCACAAATCAAGGTCACTGCCCTTACCCCTAGTTTCTTGAAAGACTGTCTTAGGCTTTTTGTATTGCTATAAGGAATACTTGAGGCTGGGTAATCTATAAAGAAAAGAGATTTATTTGATTCACAGTTCTGCAGGCTATACAAGAAGCCTGGTGCCAGCATCTGCTTCTGGTGAGGGCTTCTGGTGGCTTCTATCATGGCAGAAGGCCAAGGGGAGCAGGCAAATGCAGAGATCACAAGGCAAGAGAGGAATCAAGGGTTGAGGGAGGAGATGTCAGGCTCTTCTTAACAACCAGCTCTGGTAGGAGGTAATAGAACTTACTCATCACTGCAATGCAGCACCACGCCATTCATAAGGGATCCACCCCTATTACCCAAGCACCTCCCATTATGCCTCCAACATTGAGGATCAAATTTAAACATGAGGTTTGTAGGTCAAATATCCAAACCATAGCAACCACTTGCATGCTATTCCCCTTTATGCAACTGTCCATACAATTCCAAGCTCCAGTACATTTTGGGAAAATTTCACATCTCAGATTGAACCTTATACATTCAAAGATATTTTCAGTAACTGTACATTATTTCAGGCCTATTTTATGGGATCTGAATTTTTCCACTGAAACCATGCATAAAAATACAAGTATAGAAGTACTTACATATAAATCACCTAAGATTTCATTTGCTTTGGCCATTATTATTATTTCATGTTTGGCCAGCCTCAGCCTATCTCATTCTCTCTGCAGCCTCACCCCTCTCTCTGCAGTAACATTGGCTCACGATTCTTTCAGGTCTGAGTGTATCAATGGCTGAATATGATGCAAGATAGACAATGCATATTTTTCTGATGAGATGAAAGAATCATGTATTTCTTCCACAGAAGACACAGCAGAACCTGGATAAGCCGGGGTCGTGGCTCATGAGAACAAATGGGCTAATAGTTGGGAAACATGCAGTGATGAGTGCAGCAGTGTTCACCAGCCACCCAACGGAATTATCAAAGAGAGCTAAATAAATGTAAGTGATGGAGGAAAAGGCATAAAATGACACAAAAGTGCTCACCAAGACAAGGATGCTTTGGGTGGCTCTGGTCTCAGGTGAGGATCTTGGGGAGAGATTGTTCCTGTGAATGTGTTGGCTCCGCCGCTTGTGCCTGTGCAGGATGTAAACCATGGAGCTGCTGGCCCAGAGCATGAGACCCAAACATACAACATCATGGAAAGATGTCAATGCTGAATACACTGAATCAATGACTCTGTCACGAACTGGAGCAGAACAATATCCAAGATCTTTTCTCTTTGTAATGTTTTTGTTGCTCAATTTCCCAGTTGTATAAATAGGAAAAATGATATTTACCAGTATGTGGAGAACCCAGCATAGGATACTGGAGAGGCCAATGTACTTTGGAGCTTTTACTTTAATCTCTGCCCACCTGGAGTTCATAGGGTGGATTGTGATCAACTGGAAGACACTCAAGAGGCAGGTAGTACCAATGGACACACCCCTAGACACTCTGTGAACATATAAAAAAACTTTGCATCCAAAATAATTGATTAACTGTTTCAACCCAAAAGCTGTCATGGCCTCTGGGATTCCTCGAGAGAGAACAGCCAAGGAGTTGGCTACAGTCAGGTGCTTGAGAATCAAATCCATGGGTTTTGGTCTGCATCCACTAACATAAAGGAACATATAATGAGACAAGAATGAAAAATTCCCCAGGATTCCAATGACAATCTGGAATAGGAAGATCATTCCTACTTTCAAATCCACGGAGGCCATTCTGTCATTTTCCAGGACTCGATATTCAAATTCATAAGCAGAGGGCTCTGCATGGAAATATGAGTTGTGGGCTACATTTTCACAGAAAATGACATCTCTACTTACTATTCTTTCCCCCTGAGAATTAGTAGCTAAAATAACGATTTACTTGTTCTAACATTTAATATTCATAATCCTATGAGTTAGGGCTTAATATTATTTTCCTTTTATCAACTAGGAGAATTCACTCACAGGAAAGTTAGATGACTCACATAAATAGCAGTAGAGGCAGGATTTAAACCTGCATACCCTGGTTGCAAAGACATCAGTATTCACTACTGTGCTATATTATGACATTTACCCAGTTGTATTCTTTAAATTATATATATGTGTATATATATACACACACACACATATACATACACTTATAAATACCTTGTCATATTTAAAATTTATTTTACTTTATAAATTTGGCTTGATAAATTCCCATTTTTGTCTAAGTATTCTGCAGACTAATACAATTTATAAATGAATATTCAGAGATCTGAATAAATAGTAGATGCAATGAATAATTTTATATGACCTAATTTGATTTACTTAATGTAGATAAATGCTAGGATGACAGAAAAACTCATTTCATTTTTTGCATGGACCAAAAATACAATGGCACCCATCACAGAATAACTGGGAATAACTGGTTTTTAAACCAGAGAAAATATAACAAGAAGCATAAAAGCCTTAAAACCACTGTTTTTCCTAATGAGATTATATTTAAGATCAATTTATTCATTTACAATTAAAATGTTTAAATTAAGTCCTTAATTGTTTGCTGTCTGAAACCCTCTATTATGATGTCAACTTCTTCTTACAGGCCTTTCCCTAATATCAAGAAGAAAAATAGTCTCACCATGGTCAACAGACCACAGATATTTTCAGTAAAAGCAGACACATTTACTGCCTCCATTAACCATGTCACATCCAAATTACTGAAAAATAATTACAGTTCGGCAATCACTACTCGGTTACAGTGTTTATTCCAATAGATAATTCAGTTAGGTCTATTGTATTCATTAAGGAACTCCCATGCACACAGCTTTTACAGAAATAACTATTATATTCTTAAAAATATTTCTGTGACTTCTGTATACTGTATTAAATAGATTAATTTTAAAATTACAATTCAGACTTTTATAACACTTGGATCAAACACCAAGAACTTCCTCAATGAGAATTTCATGAAATCACATTAGCAGCAGTCATGGGTCAATTTAGGGTCTCAGACCGCCAGTTCCTCTCCACAAGCTCAGCTCATGCCTCAGGAATTATTCCTCCTTCCTTTGGAGTTCTGCCCCTGGGCAAGTTTCTACCCTGAAAGATTTTCTTTTCCAGACACCTACCTAGATTCTGATGTACCTCTTTTCCTTACAGACTATGTCTCTTAAACAGAGATAGAAAGTACCCGACTCCTTCCTGCTGCCAGGACTGTGAGCTCAATGCGATGGTCTTGACAGCTGAAGTGTGTTTGAGAGGGGAGGGAGCCAGAGCCTGAAATACGGGTTTGCCATTCTGTGACCTCACCTCCCCACAGAACTGCAATTATCATTTCACGTGTAGCAGCCATGCCAGGTCACGCTTGGGGAACTGAGAACAGTTCTGAAAAACTTTTTAATTCCCAGAATCGATTAAAAGTTTTACTATTGAGCATATCCAAAGAGACAATTGGAATCTTTGGGAGAGATTCTTTTCCATTATTCTTGGAGGCAAACAGAATCTCTCATGGCAGCAGCAGTAAACACTGAAGTCTAACCATTTTCATGAGGACTGACAGAAGTTTGTGTATCTCATTGGATTCTCATGGATCTCATTGCTTCCATAAGAATTTGTTCTATCCCCAATTTAACTCTTTGTTAATCCTTAGACCCCTAAGTATCACTATCATTTAACTTATGGGCAGAAAAATACAATCACACAAACTACCCAAGAAGGATTTTCAATTTGGTAAGCGCAAAAGTAAGAATATGGTGTCAATATTGATCAGAAAATATTTTCTCTTATTTCCCCAACCCAATACAAATTAGCTAGGAAATGTAGATGAAATAGACATTTTCTAGGAAAATATACTTTACCAATATTGACTTCAGTAGAGATAGGGAGTCTAAACAGAACACTATTCATACAGGAAAAGGAGAAGTTTGTGAGTCCCTCACAAATACAAGCACCAGAACCAGATTGGCAGGCAGTCTTCAATTCTTTTTTTTTTTTTTTTGAGACAGAGTCTCACTCTGTTGCCCAGGCTAGAGTGCCATGGCGTCAGTCTAGCTAATTTTTTCTATATATTTTTAGTTGGCCAATTAATTTCTTTCTATTTTTAGTAGAGACGGGGGTCTCGCTCTTGCCCAGGCTGGTTGCGAACTCCTGACCTTGAGCGATCCTCCTACCTCAGCCTCCCATAGTGCTAGGATTACAGGCGTGAGTCACCATGCCCGGCCTTCAATTCTTTTAAATGTTACATAAGCCAGTGCTACTTACTCAATTCAAGGGCATTAAAGAGGAAGAAAAATTTCCAAATGATTATTATAAATTAAACAAAATATCGTTATTAAAATATCCTAAAATTTGTACCAAAAAGAATACTACAGAAAGACCTCACATATGCTTACAGATGGAAACATCTAAAATATAGCAAAAAGCTGAAAAATAACATAAAAATAAAGTTTATGTCTGAAATTCAAGAATGATTCAATAGTAGGAAATTTATTAATATAGTTCTTCATATTTGTAGGGAGAGAAATCAAGGGATCCTACTCATAGTTTCAAAAACATATATTTGGAAGAATTCAATGTGTATTGATACTAAATTAAAATATTCAAATTTAGGAATTGATGGATCTTTCCTAACTTGACAAAGTCTTCATCTCAGTCATGGAGAAGCACTAGGATGATTCCACTAAGGTCAGAAAACGACATTAAAAACACATGATCACCTGTTCTATTCATTCATCATTGTATTAGAGGATTAGTCACTTTAAAATGCCACTAGAATTGAAAACAAAGATGTAAAACCATGTGTGCAGATGATGTAATTATACATCTAGAAATGCAAAGGAATTGAGAGAAAAATCCACTACAAAAATCTACTACAAAAATAATTTAGTAAGCTAATAGAATATAAGATTGATACACAAAACTATAGCCTTCATATGTAGAAAAAACATTATTTACAAGTTATGGTGGGAGAGGCTGCAATTACAAAATGAAATAAACTAATTAGGAATAAATAACAAAAATGTGTAAAGCTTATATGAGGAAAACAATAATACATTCTCTGAAATATAAGAAAGTAGATATAAACAAATGGAAAGTCATATCACGTTTTTGGATACAAAAACTCAATTTTATAAAAAGGTCAATTATCCTTATGCTGATTTATACCTTTAATTTGATCCCAATATCGATGCCATCCATTAATTTTTAGAACTAGCAACATTATTGCAAAAATCTAATAGGATGTACATCTATTAAGTATCAATAAAAATCTAACAGAAGAGTGAACAAATGAGCCACAAATCTCTTAAAAAATAAACAAAATGAGGTAGATAGCCCTGTAAGATATGTTGATTCATGAACAGACTGATAGACAAATGAAGTTAAAAATTCAGAAATATACTAAAGTGTATTTTTAAAGGCCAACAAGCAATAAAAATTACAGTGGGAATAATATCATTAATAGTTGGTATTTGGGAAATGGAAATTCCTATTAAAATGATAATAAGTGTACTTAGTCTTTATATCCTATAGTAAGATAAAGGTCAAATGAAAGTTACCTCAGTTTAACTTTAAGCCCAATAAATTAAAACTATTCAAGAAGTAATTGAGCAGAGAAGTGTGAGAAGAATTTACCAAATGGGAAAAGGCTGACTGATGATTAGTCAAGAAAATGAAATGAAAAAATAATGGCTCTGTAGCAAGTGGTCCTAGGTAGAGCTGGAGAGAAAATAATACATTACACAAGGTAGAACATTGGTGACAAGGTTTTGTGTTTATCTCAAGTCCTGACAGCAAAATGAGTCAACTAAAATATATGATTGTTTGGGATAGGGCAGTAGCATATTAAAAATATTTCCACAGCTGGGTGTAGTGGCTCACGCCTGTAATCCTAGCACTCTGGGAAGCCAAGGCAGGCAAATCATTTGAGCTCAGGAGTCAGAGACCAGCCCGAACAAAAGCAAGACCCCGTCTCTACTGAAAAAATAGAAAGAAATTAGCTGCACAACTAAAAGTGTGTGTATGTGTGTGTGTGTGTGTGTGTGTGTGTGTGTAAATTAGCCAGGCATGGTGGCACATGCCTATAGTTCCAGCTACTCGAGGCTGAGGCAGAAGGATCCCTTGAGCCCAGGAGTTTGAGGTTGCAGTAAGCTAGGCTGATGCCATGGCACTCTAGACCAGGCAACAGAGTGAGACTCTCTCTCTCTCTCTCTCTCTCTCTCTCTCTCTCTCTCTCTCTGTCTCTCTGTCTCTGTCTCTCTCTCTCTCTCTCTCTCTCTCTCTTTCTATATATATATATATATATATTTCCAGGTAAAAACAGGAAGAATGACCTACTTAGGGCAAAGTGTACATGGGAAACAAATCAGGAGGTTTTAATAAAAATTTAAGTCAGAGCCCATGAATATGGGAGTCAGAAAAAAAAAACAGATTTTAGAAGGTAGAATATTTTCTATTAAGCGATGAACATAAAGGCTTCCAGGGGGTGCCTGTGTTCCCAAGTTGGGGCAATGAGTCTAGGAGTCTAGTGGGGCTGTTGAGCCTGCTTAGAGGAGCTGGGGAGGAGCATTTGAGGTGAAGGCCATGGAATGCTTATTTATGGATGCATGTTGATCCTCTGAAACATTCAGTGTTATTTACAGAATCAAAATATAAAATGGACAATCCCTCAAACATAGGAACAAAAACTTTAAGAAATTTATCTCGCTTATTGTCAGATAGCACTGAAATTTATTAAGAACTCAACAATTTGAAAATACAATGAATGAGTTTGATATAATGGACATATATTGAAACTGTTATATGTCATATTTTTGCCATATACAGAATAAAAATAATCAGACCATGAGAAACTTTTTAACAAATACAAATATTAATAAGACAGATGTTTGTTTAATTAATCATATTTGTAAAATTATATATTCAAGAATATTAACATATTAAAAACTTTTTAAAAGCTGGTGAATATTTCTAATGAAAAATTATAATCTTTTGAACTAAAAGACAGTGATAAAACCATATCAACACTATGCAATGCTTTTCATTCAAGAACAGCTCAGAGAAATGAGATGGCTACAAATTCCTGACTAAAATAGATGTCTGTACAATTAATGAGCTAGATGTCCAGCCCAGGAATTTTTTAAAAACAAACTAAATGGAAGTAAAGCAGCACAATGTAAATTTTAAATTTTTAAAGAAAATTATGTAGAATATAATAAAAATTGAATAAAATAAAATTATTGATAAAACAGAGATACCACAGTGTTGATAAAAACATGGACACAAATTAAGCATATACAGTAGATAAACATGAACATATTCGATAGATATTTCTAATAAAACCTCTAGAGACTAATACAATCCACCCTTCACTTTTCTAAAATATAGAATACCAAAACTGAATTCTTTTAAAATAATTATAACTTTTAAAATCATATATAACTTTTAAATACTTTGAGACATTAATGAAGTTTTTTGATTATTTTGCAGAATTACCCTCCTGTGTTTTCAAGGTTTAGGTCATCTTCAGTATCCTTCTTCTCAATCTATTTTACAAAACAGAAAATCAAAGAAGGCTATGAAAAGACATTATATGGCTATAATATTCCTGATATCAAAAAACTGAAAAAAGATTTGTTATGAATTTATATATAAAAAAGTAATTAAAATTTTCAGCATGACTGAGAAGGGTTTATTTCAGAATACAAGACATACAAATAAGATAATGTGGTACAACATATTTAAAATTAAATAAAACCATATTCACTGAGAAAATGGTTTTTTACCCTTATAAATTGTCACTAGTAAATTAACTTAGAAAACATACTCTATCAGAGAGTGTTTCAATTACCAGTGATCACTACACATCAGGATATAAGAACAAATGAATTTTTAACAAGTATATGTATTTGCTGGATATTTGAAATGTAGAGTTTATAAAATATTTCAATGAACCCCTTTATATTCTTACATTTACGTTGATCATGAGTGTTCTATTTCCTAAGATAATAATGGAGTTATTCTCTAATATGTTCATTATTTTCCCACAAAGTGTCTTCAAAAGAAAACTGAAGATGTGAAGTCAACTGTCTTCCAATGACTGCAGTGGGCTTGATAGAGTGACCACCACCTCATGAAAGCCAATGAGCTAGAACCACCCAGTGAAGCTGCCCCCTGCTCTCTTACAATCAGAAACCATGGGATAACAGAAGTTTGTAGTTTTAAGCCACTCAGTTTAGGGGTCATTTTTTATGTAGTAAGATATAACTACCATAGTATATCCTATGAGCCATCAGTGCCACTTTTCAGAGACACCCAAGTAATACACGTTTAAAAATCCAAAAAGTACAATGATTCCATTGCACATTCTAGCTATTGTATAAACATTCACTAACATTGAAAATCTAAAATGAGGAAATTATTAAACTCTAGTACATTCATATGCTTTATTAGAAAATATCTCCAGAAAGTACTTGTAATTAAGACAATCAATTGGCAGTATTGATGTAAAATATTATTACAGAGTAACAGTGCACTGAATGTGATCACTATATGCACTATCCTGCACCTTAAATGTATATAAAATCGTCTGGAAGGATACAGTTCAAACTAATGAAGGGATTATGTTGATGCAAAGCTAGTATCAAACAAGGAATAATCAAGGGGAACATATTACCGCCCACATTATTTAACTAGTTTACAAAACTGTTCCCAATATAAATCATGTACTTCATTAAGCAATGTGAACATTTTTAAAGTTAAGGAACACATTTCCTTAAACCCTTTACCCTGGCCATCTCAATGGGTTATTTACTATAATGGATGGGTCAGAAAAGGGAAAACCTTCACTTTCCACTTCTGGATTGCTGTTTTCTTCACCTGCAACATCACATCATTAGAACATTAAAATATGCACCCATAAATAAATGCAATTTCATCATGAAAAAAATGTACATGCACATCAGGAGGATCTCAGCAGAAAGCAAAGGACGAATGCCTAAGTTTCCCACACTGGGAGCCATAATATGCTCAAAATTCCTTCCTGATATCCTTCTTCTCTTCAAAAACATATACTAAAATGCACTCTCATTTTTTTTTTTTACCCCTCACCTGCTATTAGACCTAATTCCCAGTTATGAAAACAGAGACCCAAAGAGGTGGTAGACAGACTTGGTTTACCCCAATATCACCTTATAGACTCAATTTCTCTTGGGCAGTAGGGGAGCCTCCAGTCTGGCACAAGAGAAACCTCTTCATTTGATCAGAATTAACAAGTATATGTTATGTGTAAATATGCTAGTAGAATATTTGATAAAAAAATGCAGGTTGGGGGGCCCCATGTGAGGATAGAAGGGGCTGAAGGAAAAGTAGATGAGTAGTTCAGATATCAGCACCAAATGGTATAAAGTGGACCTTAATCTGAGCCCATTTCAAAGTAGGTCTGAGTGGAGTGAGCAGAGCTCAGGGGAGGTGAGCTCAGCCCTGGGAGCCTAAGGAGAGAAGAGGACAGGAAGAAGGGTTGTTTCAGTTTTCTTCCCCAAGAGAAATTTATGTGCTAAAGTTTAAATCTGAGTCCAAGCGTTCAATTACTTAAAAAAATAAAACCTTGGTAAAATACTAGGTGACAAAAAAGACCCAAAAACTTAAATGTTTGAGAAACTGGCATTAGTTTTGGGGGAAACAGAAAAGTGCCCTTTATTGGAAATAATCTGTTGGAAACAGATTTTGCAGCATGTACACAGCAGTGAGCTAACAGGATCAAATTCCAGCCAGCACCACCTTCAAAATTTTCACAGGAAACAGTAAAGGAGCTATTAACTCTGCAATTTCAAATTAAAAATTATCAGGGGTGTAAATGATAGTATTGAAAATTTAAAACACTAGTTTTACTATTTATCTTCATTGTTCATGTAAAGGAATACACATTCTTATCAAGTATTTTTGAAAACATTTCAAAATTAATATTTCATTAGTTAAAAGCAAAGGCAAACTTTTATAAGCCAACTTTATTATCTCCACTTGACACAAAGCATTCAGATACAGAAAACAAACAGGTTAAAATATCTAATTTACATAATTTAATTTTCATGTTAAAAATACTCTTCCAAGCCAGGTGAGGTGGCTCACGCCCATAATCCTAGCACTCTTGGAAGCCGAGGCAGGAGGATAGCTCAAGGTCAGGAGTTCAAGACCAGACTGAGCAAGAGCCAGATCCCGTCTCTACTAACAATAGAAAGAAATTAGCTGGAAAACTAAAAACATATAGAAAAAATTAGCTGGGCATGGTGGCAAGTGCCTGTAGTCCCAGTTACTCGGGAGGCTGACACAGAAGGATGGTTTGAGCCCAAGAGTTTGAGGTTGCTGTGAGCTAGGCTGACACCACAGCACTCTAGCCAGGGCAACAGACCAAGACTCTGTCTCAAAAAAAAAAAAAAAAAAAAAATTTCAAACAACTAAATAAAGATTTTCAAATTACATTAGTAATTCATGACTTAAGCAAAATGCAAATGCCAACCAGTACATCTCAAAGGTATCTAGGTTTATAATTCATCTCAAGAAGTGCGGATTAGAATAACAAATTTAAATAAAGAAAAATGAATTTATATCGATACAAGCCGTAACTTTTGTTCCTTTAAAGCAAAGTCTCGGCCCTCCACCCCTACAACCCGCAGCCTGACCCCAGGTGCATCTTTGCCTCCAGGGTGAAAAGGGAACAGAAATGAAAATTAGGTTCCAGTGGGACTTAGAGAAAAAACACAGGCACAGCTTTGCATCTTATTCTAGTTACGGACAACTCCAGATATTGCTTAATTAAGTAACAAGTTCCAATTGTCCCGGGTCTCAGACGTTCCCGGATCCGACCCTAGCCCCGCATCGCCGCCCTCCCGGGTCCCAACGCTGGACGCGCCGCCACCGCTCGCAAAAAAACTTTTCACGTTAACCGTTTTCAAATTGAGAGGAACATCTCTGCTTCCAATTAAGTGGCCCAAGCGTCTCTAATTTTTCACCTAGCCAGTCTCCAAAGGACACCAAAGAGACTCAAAGGAACCCAAAAGTGAAGGGTGATGTACCGCTGGGCAGAAAAACAAACCTACAAACGTGCGGGGACTGACCGGAGGGGACGCCCGGGCCCAGCGCACCAGGCCCCGCCCAGTTCCGCCCGGCCCAGGCCCCGCCCCTTCCACCTCCCAACTAGTCTCGCGCATGCGCCGTTTCCTGCAGACCCGGAAGCGGATCCCGAGGGGCGACTGGCAAGCTCAGGTGAGTGAGCCTCAGTCTTTCTGTTCAAGGCTGCGCTTGAGGGCCTCAGGTCGCCATACTCCACTACCCGGCTTTCGGGGTCGCCCTGTAGGTTAAAACCCCTGATCCTGCCCGCCGCTCTCTCGGCGTGGCTTCAAGATGTTCCGAGTCCTGTGGCTCCCAGCCGGTCCAGAGGTGTGCGTCCATTTCGGATTAAAATCCTTCTGAAGCGAGTAGCGGATACAGGCCTCGACCTTCTTTTTGCCACTGACCACCCTCAGCGTTGTTTTCCTGCTGAAAACCCTTTTCTGACCCCCTATTCCCTCCCTCTGCCCAACCGCGCCCGTTACAATTTTCAATCTCTTAGCCCCTCTTCCGGGAGAACAGAGAGGAAACAAATGGAGAAAGAGGGAGAAATATACGGAGTTAAAGGGCAGTCAGAACGTTTCAGGAGAAAGAACCGAACCGCAGGGATTAAAGCCAGGGTTGCAGCAGGCCACACACGCTGTAGGTGGAAGAATACAGAGGAGGGGAAACAAAATGAGCAGAAACAGAGAAAGGGAAACAGAAATGGTTGGGGACAGGGGAAGGAAAGGAGGGAGAGAGACATTTACAGAGAGGGGAAAAGAATGCCTAGTAGTGTAGAAAGCGGAGGACCCAAATCCAGGTGAGTGTTGAATTGATTTAATATGGAACATACTTGTGAAGTACAGATGTGTGGCTCTATAATATTAATTTAAAGTTTGGTAAATTTTTTGAATTATGCAGAAGAGAATGAGAAGTGCAAAATCAGGTGTGTGAGGCTTCTGCGTTTTCTAATTATTGTGTCAGATGATAATATCGTTTGCGAAGCCTGTTCAGCCAGAGGGTTAACTGATTTAGCTCATTTAATTCCAGATTATCGTCTTCCCTTTCTCTGATCTTGTGAGAGAAGAGTACAAAAAATGGGGAAAGCCTCTCTGACACCACATGGTGCTTTCTAAACGGGACATTAATTACATTGTACCCTCTTCCTTTTTTTTGGCTCATGTCATTCTTTTCTAAATTTGATGTGTACTTGTTTTAAATTTAATCTCAGAATTTACTGGATTTTTAAAGAATTTCCAAATTATTTTCTTTCTTAAATGTATTGTTTAGATTATGAGATTTAAACGCTATCTACTCTTTATCATATATAAGAACTATTTTTTGATATTTAGTAACTGATTTCACAGTGTTTCACTGTAAGGTTGTTTATAATCTTTAGACACAAAATTCAAAATCAAGACTCAAAATCTAGTTTAACCAGTTAGTTTAATACAGTGGATCTTGAACAACACAGGTTTGAACTGCGCAGGTCCAATTGTATGGGGATTTTCTTCTGCCTCTGTCACCTTTTAGACAGGTGGACTAACTCTTCCTCTTCCTCCTCTGGCTACTTGATGTAAAGATGATGAGGATGAAGACCTTTATGATGATCTGCTTCCACTTAATGAATGGTAAATATATTTTCCCTTCCTTACAATTTTCTTAATAACACTTTTTTCTCTAGCTTGCTTTATTGTAGGAATACATATATAATACATATAACACAATCTGTATTAATTGGCTGTTTATGTTCTTGGTAAGGCTTCCAGTGAACAGGAAGTTGTTAGTAGATAATTTTTGCCCAAGTCAAAAGTTATGTGCATATTTTTGATTGCTTAGGATGTAGGCAACCCCTAACCCTGGTGTTGTTTAAAACCACTTTAGTATGGCCGCGAAACCTTGCCCACAGCCGGCACTCATAGAATCCGTTTTGCTCGTGTGATGAGGAAAGCTTGTTTTACTTTACAGGCAGCTTGTAATGTAAATCAGAATAGGTAACATATACATGTATGTTTTTATTACTTTATTTTTAAATGTTCACAATTTTATTTTGATAAATGAAAAATTAGAAAAGTCAATTCAATAAAAGTCGACGCTTGGCTGTGCGCCTTCATATCATAGCTGTTGACACTCGGCTATGCGGATTCATCTGTAGCTATCCACTGTAGTTGACGCTCCTACCGAAGTGGTTAAGGATCCATTGTATTCAGTTTCTTGAATTCAGTTTCACATCCATTCTTCAGTTTCTCCCTTCTGTGATCTGTTAATTAGTCAACTTTCTAAAGTCTCCAACTAAGCAGATGTCCCTCTAGATCCCTTTGTCCTTTCTGTGCAAGATGTTGAAGGATGGGCAGGATTGCTGTGGAATTTTGTTCTAACAGAGCTTATCTGTTCATGATGAGATTACTCAGAACTGATCTCAGCTGGTTCCCCATTCATGCTTTCCAAGAGTAATAAGTATTTGCAATTTTATATCTTTTAAATATTTTTCTGGAAAGGAGGAATTAAATGCTTGAGATTGATTAAACCCATCAAATAGAAGTTTCTCCTATTCAGGGTAATCTGGAATAAGGACAAACCCTTCCCACTGCCCTATCCAGGCCACCATTTCAGAATTCATTCACAAATGAATTCTGCTCACTCAACTCAAGACATATTCAGGATAATTTGGTGAAATGATTTCTCTCTCTGAACCTCAGTGTACCCACCTGTAACAGAGGTGACGAAACAAACCAGAAATTCCGAATCGGAAAAAATGGCATCCCTGAAATGATTTTCAAAATTGAGCGTGTGTCTGCATGTTGCAATTCTCTGAGAGTGGATGCCCAGTTATAATTAGAATCTTAAGTGGCTCTTAGTCCTCCAAAAATGATGCAAACCACTAGGAAAGAAGCAGGAACATAGGCTCAGAGACAAGAGAGATACCTCTCAGCTTCTTCCTCTCTGAATCATGAGTAAGTCTTAAGTTTGATTGTGTCATCTCCTGGCATTAAACCGTTGTATAGTTTCCCCTTGCCTTCAGGACAAAAATTTAAACTAATCAGTATGGCTACATCAGGGAGCTCTGGAGCTGGGGTGGCTCTTCAGAATTGTTCCAAACTGAGGAAAGAGACAGGCTTTTGTTTCCCCCACACCCGCCAGTTATTGTATACTGACTACCCAGGGAGAGGCCATGAACTTAGACAATGCAGTTCTCTTTGGCTAGATGTCAAATAGAGAAAGAACAATGCAGTCAAAGGAGAATGTATGGGTTTTACCAAGAGGGGAGAGATTTTTGCGGAAATGGGTGGAAGAACTTACTTACTGGTCTCCATGTAGGAGTGTATTGTTCTTGAATCCCTTCTGTTGCAGTGGAAAGCTAAAGACCATCTTTTTTCCTCATTACAGTTTTCCCTTTGTGTGTGTATTTGTGCCTGAGGAAGGAGGTGTGTATTGATTCTAAGCATTAAACAATATATTTTTGACACACAGACTAATCTTACATAAGAAAGAAATCCAGAGGAAGAGGAAAGAAACAGGAGGGAATGGCACTTTCCCAGGTAAAAGTCATATTCTTAATCGATTGTTCTGTCCTCTCCTTCCTGAAATGCCATGTTTTGGACTTGCTAATCTCTGATTCTGAAGTGTCCTGCCTAACACGTATACTCATACCTAAGGCCTTTCCTCAGTTCCGTCTCCATGTAGATTCCATCTCACTGTGACTCAGTAACATGGAACTTTGGAAGAGGCTCCATTTAGATGATTGTTCTGGGAAGGGTTTTATTCCCAGGGATGGATTGGAGATGGGGAGTAAGTAGGCTCCATGATGTCAGTGAGATTGGGTGGTAGAGACTGTTTACAGACCTTATCTGGGTGCCCTTTCAGCTGTTTATAAACCAGGATTAAAGAAACTGCATATGTAAGTGATTTATTAATGTGCACAAACACCTGGGAAACTTTGGAAAAGAAGACTGATGGGAGAAATTTGCTTTGCTTGATTTTATAAAGCTTTTGGGTAAAACTAAACAGTTGAATAGTGTGTTTCTGGCTCCAAAATATTAACAATTTGGAAATGAATGGGAAGTTCAGAAATAGAAATTAGACATAGAGGTAGTTTTTCTTATAATTTGTTTTAAAATGTGGAATCAACCTAATTGTCTAATAACACGAGGTTCTTTAAATTATTTGCAATGCATCCATTTCATGAAGACCCTGCTGTTCATTTAGGAATTCTCATGTAGCAGGTGTTTAGAAAAAAATGGCAATCATTTAGCCAAGATATTGGAGTAGAACTTTCCATCATCAGAGAAGCTAGAGCCAAATTCTGACACACAGACTAATCTTACGTGAGAAAGAAATCCAGAGAAGGAGGAAAGAAACGAGGAAGGAATGGCACTTTCCCAGGTAAAAGTCATATTCTTAATCGATTGTTCTGTCCTCTCCTTCCTGAAGTACTCCTTCCTGAAATTCTGATTACACTACTTGTTATTAAATATTATATTTATTTTGTATTAAACATTGATGATGAATATATCTTTGTGGTAAAACTTCACACAGTGTTGCCTAGGAACTAAAAAGTAAAACATCACATGGTCCACCGTCACCTCACCATTTTCATACTCTTCAGTGCAAGTCTTAACCACTTCGGTATGAGCGTCGACCGTAGTCGATAGCCACAGATGAACGCACACAGCTGAGCATCAACTTTAGCCGATAGCCGTGATATGACCAAGCGTCGACTTTAGTCGACAGCCAAAAGCTTTTACTTTTACAGCTTTAATTAGAATTAATTCTGATTTTTCATTTATCAAAATAAAATTGTGAACATTTAAAAATAACATAATAAAAACATATATGTATATGTTACCTATTCTGATTTACATTACAAGTAAAGCTGCGTGTAAAGTAAAACAAGCTTTCAGTGCTTTAAAGCTTTCCTCATCACACAAGAGCAAAACGGATTCTATGAATGCCAGCTGTGGGCAAGGTTTCACAGCCGGTGAGCGCCATACTGAAGTAAAAATACGTTTATATATCATACTGTGATTTTAGAAAGTATTCTTTAATGAATGTTTTGTTGTGTTATTTTATTCTGCAAACGTAAATATTTGGATACCATGTCTTGGTATTGTTTTTATGTTAGTAAAATTGGGGCATTTTCTTAATGAAGATACATGGGCCTTGTATAGTTTTTCACTGTTTTAAAGAATACCAAATTGGCTGCCTCCAAAGAGTCCAACTTTACTACAGCTACCTGAGTATATCTCCAGGTTGGGCAACTTGAAGCATGATTACTGATTTAATGATGGTGTTTCTGAGGAAGCACAGACATTACACTTACTAAAAAAGATTTTATATCAACTATCTTAAACATGCTCAGAGAGCTAAAGGAAACCGTGGACAAGGAACTAAATGAAAGCAGGACAATAATATTTTAACAAATATCAATAAAGAGATAGAAATTATAAAAAAGGAGTGAAATAGAAATTTTGGACCTGAAAAGTATAAAAAGTGGAATGAAAAATTCACTTTAAAGTTTCACCACCGATGGGCAGTCAAAATAAAGAATCAGCAAACTTAAATATAGGTTAATTGAAATTATCTTGAAGAAAGAGAAAAAAAGTGAAGAAAAATAAAAGTGACTAAGGCAGCTTTAAAACACCATGAAGTATATCAATGTATACATGATAGAAATTTTGGAAGGAAAAAAAGAGTAAAGGGCCGGAAGAATATTTGAAGAAATAAAAACTGAAACCTATAAAATGTATGAGAAACATGAATCAATGTACCCAAAAACTCAATGAACTTCAGTTGTGATGAACTCATAGCGAACTCACAGGAAGATGCACAATCAAACCGTGGAAAGACAAGAATCACGAAAGTAGAAAGACAGAAATGACTTGCCAGGTACAGGAATCCTCAATAAGATTAGCAGCCAGTTTCTCATCTGAATCTATAGAAGCCTGAAATTAGTGGGATGACATATTCATAGTTGGAAAGGAGAAAAATATTCATCAGGAATTCAGTGTCAGGAAACTATCCTTCAAAATTGGCAGTGAAATGAAGAGATTACCAGGTAAACAATAGCTGAGGGAGTTTGCACTAGTGGAGTTGCCCCACGTGAAGTCTTTCAGGCTGAAATGAAAGGACATTAGCTGTACCTTGAAGCCATAAGAACAAAGAAAGAACACTGGTAAAATTACCTATGTAGGTAAATATAAAAGTCAATATTTTTTATTTTATGTACAGTTTTTTCTATATGTTTTAAAAGATGTATAAAACAGTCACATATCTGTTACTAGCTATAAAATTATAAAGAAATAATTTTGACAATATGAAGGAGGCAGGTAGAGCTATATAGGAACAGAAGTTGTTAATCAATTAAAACCAACTTAGTATAAATTTAAACTTAAATATTATCAGCTTAAGATGTAAATTGTAATCCCCAGGGTAACCAATAAGAAAATAACTAAAAAAATATGAAGAAAAGGAAATAAGGGAACCAAAATAGTATACACACACAAAGAAGGAAGTAAGGAAAAAATTACAAAACAAAAAAAGATAAGATACAGAAAACAAGTAGCAAAGTAGCAGAAGTAAATTCTTCCTTTATCAGTAGTTACTGTAATATAAATGTATTGAACTCTCCATTAAAAGGCAAAGATTGGGCCCGGCATAGTGCCTCATTGCCTGTATTCCTAGCACATTAGAGGGCTGAGGCAGGAGGATCACTTGAGGCCAGGAGTTCAAGACCAGCCTGAGCAAGATAGTGAGGCCCTGTCTCTACAAAAAAGTTTTGATTAGCCGGGCATAGTGGTGCCCAGCTATAGTCTCAGCTACTTGGGAGGCTGAAGCAGGAGGATGACTTGAGCCCAGGAGTTTGAGGTTTCAGTGAGCCATGATGATGCCACTGCACTCTAGCCTCAGCGACAGAGTAAAACCTTGTCTCAAAAAAACAAAGGCAAAGAATGAATAATTTTTTAAAAACTTTTGGTTAAATTTATTCCTAAGTATTTTATTTTTGATGCTATTGAAAATAGGATAGTTTTCTTAATTTTCTTCACATAATGTTGTGAGTATATATAAACACAACTGATTTTTGCATGTTGATGTTGTGCCTTATAAGTTTACTGAATTTGTTTATTCTGACAGGTTTTTTTTAATTTTTAGACTTTTTACATCTAATATGTCATCTGAAAATAGATAAACTTATATTTCTCCTTTTTTAATTTCACTATTTTTTTCTTTTTTATTTCTAGTTGCTCTGTCTAGGAATTCCTCTACTGTAGTGAATAGGAATGTCAAGAGTGGGCATCCTTACCTTGTTTCAGATCTTGGAGGACAAGCTTTCAGTTCTTCACCATTGAGTACGATGTTTAGCTGTGTGCTTTTCGTATATGATCTTTATTGTGTTGAGGGAAGTTCCTTCTATGTCTTATTTATTGAGAATGTTTATCATGAAAGGTTAAATTTGTCAAATGCTTTTTCTGCTTCTATTGAGATGATCATGTGATTTTCTTTCATTATTTTAATATAGTGTATGACATTGATTTGCATGTGTTGAATAATTTTTTCCTCTCAGGTAAATCTCACCTGTTTATGGTATATAATCCTTGTGATGTGGTGTTTAATTTGATTTGTTAATATTTTGTTGAGGATTTTTGCATCTGTGTTAATCTGGAGTATTGGCCTGTAGTTTTCTTTTCTACTGTTGTCTTTGTCTGGCTTTGGAATAAGAGTGAAATTAGCCTCATAAAATTGCTTTGGGAAAGTTTCCTCTTCTACTCTTGGAGTTTAAGATGGATTGATACTAATTTTTCTTTAAATGTTTGGTAGACTTCATCTGTGAAGCTGTTTGTTCCTGACCTTTTTTTATTGTTGGGAAGTTTTTGATTACTGATTCAATGTCCAGCTTTGTTATTGTTTTGTTCAGGCTTTCTGTTTTTGATTCAGTCTTGGTAAGTTGTATGTTTCTACCAATTTATCTATTTCTAATTTGTCCAATATGTTGAAATATAATTGTTCATAATAGTCCTTTACAGTATTTTTATTTCCTACACATGTTGTAATATCTCCTCTTTCATTACTGATTTTATCTGAGTCTTCTTTTTTCTTACGTTGGTTTATTTAAAAAAAATTAGTTTCATTATTTTTTCCTATTCTCTTTTTTTTCATTTCTGCTATAATCTTTATTATGTCCTTCCTTCTGCCAACTTTGAGTTTAGCTTGTTCTTTTTCTAGTTCCTTAAGTTATACAGTTAGGTGGTTTATTTGAAACTTTTCTCCTTTTTATATCATAGGCATTTATTGCTATGACCTTGACTTGTAACACTGTTTTTGCTGTATCTCATAAGTTTTGTTATGTTGTGGCTTTATTTTTCTTTATCTGGAGGTATTTTATAATTTCATTTTTTATTTCTTCTTTGACCCAGTGGTGGTTCAAGAGCGTTTTGTTTAATTTGCTTGTATTTGCAAGTGTTCCCATTTTCCTTTTGTTATTGATTTCTAGTTTCATTCCACTGTGGTTGGAAAAGATGTTTGGAGTGCTTCCTTAGTTTAAATTTGTTAATAATTACTTTGTAGCCTAGCCTGTGATCCTGGAGAGTATTGCATTTGAGAAGAATGTGTATTCTGTTGTTGTTAGAGGGAATGTTCTGTATATGTCCATTAGGTACATTTGGTGTATAGTGTTGTTTCTCTGATTTGGGGGGATGCTTATAGCCTCGTGTTGGTATCTGCACATTCGAAGAAGCAGTCACCTTTCTCAGCCTTTATAGACTGTCTTCAGTAGGGAAAGCACGTCAATAGTCAGAGATTCTGAACAGATCTGTTAATGGGGACTGTGGGCAAACTGGCTGGTGGGATTTGCAGTAAGACCTACTTGCGGGGTCCACAGGATGATAGGACTGCTGTCAGGTTTCACAGGCAGGTGGGCCTGGTGCTGGAGGCCTTTGGTGGGCAAGGAGGCCTGCAGCCAGAGGCCATGGGTTGCCTGTTGAGATCTGCATGTTGATTGTTGAGGGCCTCCACCCCTTTATTATCTACCCCAAGCAATCTATCCATGCCATTTCCCTCAGTGTTCTGAGTGAGGTGTAACAGAAATAGGCCCCTCAGATGTCACCCAAAAGAACTTTGAAAGTCAGATACTGACTTTGTTCTCTCCTCCCACTGGAAAACTTAATTAGCCCAGGGTATCTCTTGGTGTTGTACTGTGCTGGCTTGGGAGGTGGGTGACATGGGAAAAGTGAAACTCTTCTTACTATTTTCAGTGTGTCTTTTCTCATTGCTGTGCTCCACCAGGGTGCTGCAACCTCTCACCTAGACTCTGGAGCTCTTGTAAAGTATTTTGCCCATGCATGGTCATTAAAGCAGTATTTCTGTGTGACAAGTGGGACCTGATATTGTGTCATCTTGCTGATATCACTCCTCTATACCGTACCTCCTAAAACAACCAATAGGGCAACAAAGATCTCAAGAAACAATTACAAATTTTTTTATACAAATCCAGTGAACACACAGCCATCCAAAACTTAGGGCATGCAGCAAAAGCAGTGAGAAGAGGGAATTTTTAAGTGTAAACGCATACATTTAAAAAAAAAAAAAGTTTCAACTCAATTACCTAACTTTACACTTGTGGAACCAGAAAAAGTAGAACCAACTAAACCAAAAACTCATAAAATGAAGGAAATAAGAAAGATTAGAGTGGTAATAAATGAAAAGTATGAAAAACAGAAAAATCAGTGGAACCAAAAGTTTGTTCTTAGAAAGATCAGCTGAATCATTTCAGTAGGCTAATACCAAAAGAGAGAAGACTCAAATAATCAGAAATGAAAATTAGAGTGTTACTACCAATCTCACAGAAATAAAAATTATTATAAGGGATTACTATGAATAATTCTATATCAATAAATTGGACAATCTAGATGAAATGGACAATTTCCTACAAACTCATGGTAAGAAAACTGCCTCAAGAATCAGGAGAGGGTTGGAACAGGCTTATAACATGTAAAGAAATTGAATAAGTAATCAAGAACATCCCCCCAAAATAAGTCTAGGACCACTTGGCTTTAGTGGTAAATTCTAGAAAACAATTAAAGAAGAATTAGCCAATTCTTCTCAAACTGTTCTTAAACATAGAAGAGTAGCAAATATTCTGTGAGGACAGTAATATCCCCATGGTAAAGTCAAACAAAGACATCATAATAAAACTATAACATGCCTTATGAATATAGGTGCAAAAATCTTCAAAAAGTTCCTAGAAACCAAAATCTACATCGTACTGTAAGGACGATATACCATTACCAAGTGGGATTTATCACAGGAATGCAAAGGTGCTTCAACATAAAGCAATTAGTGAAATATACCACTTATAGAATGAAAGAATGAAAACATGATCATGTCAATTGAAGCAGAAAAAGCATTTGACGAACTCCAACACCTTTCATGATTTGAACAAAAAATGCTCAAAACTGTCAATAGAAATTTCCCTAATCTGAAAAGGGGCATATATTAAAAACTCACAGCTAACATCATAGTCATTGACGAAGAACTGTGAACTTTCCCTGAATATCAGGAACAAGATGAGGATGCCCTCTTTGTCACAGTATTTTGGCATTGTACTGGAAGTTCTAGACACAGAAGTTAGACCAAAAACATGCACAAAAGACATGAATATTAGAAAAGTAGTAAAACTCTCTATTTATAGACTACATGATCTTATATTTATAAATGCCTAAAGAATCCTCAAAAAATATAAGATAAATTCAGTAAAGTTACAGAATACAGTATTAACACACAAAAATTAGTTGTATTTCTATATACTAGCAATAAATTTGAGAAGTAAATTAAGTAAACAATTACATTTGCAATAGCATTGAAAAGAATAACATAGGAGTAAGTTTAACCTAGGAAGTGGGTGACACTGAAACTAGGAAGTATTGCTGAAAGAAATTTTTAAAAGCCTAAATAAATGTTAAAAGATCTTATGTTTGTGGATTGTTAAGATGGCAGTATTCCCCAAAGTGATACAAAGATTCAGTGCACTTTCTTTCAAAATCCCAACAGCTTCTTTTTTTTTTTTTTACAGAAATGGCAAAGCCAGTCCTAAAATTTGAATTGAAAATTCAGATTGGATTTTGGGGTAAGGACCCCAGATAACCAAAACAATGTTGAAAAAGAGGAATGAAGTTGGAGGAGTTATAATTCCTGACATCTAAACTTACTACAAACTTAGCATAATCAAAATTGTGCTTCTGGTATAAGGATAGAAGCACAGGTCAGTGGGATAGAACTGAGAGTCCAATAGTTAAGCCATATTTCTACGGTCAGTTCATTTTCTGCCAGGGTGCCAAAAACACTCAATGGGAAAAACATAGTCACAAAGAAATGGACTGGGACAACTGAATATCCACATATAAAAGAATAAGATTGGCCCTTTACCTCCCACCATATAAATAAATTCAAAATGAATCAAAGACCTAAATAAGAGCTAAAATTATAAAATTCTTAGACAAAAACATAGGGGTAAATCTTCATGGCTTTGGATTTGGCAATGGATGTTTAGATATGACACCAAAAGCAAAAAAGAAAAAGTAGATGTATCTTCATCATAATTAAAAACTTCAGTGCATTAAAGGATACAATCACAAAAGTGAAAACATAATTTACCAATGGGAGAAATTTTATACATATCACATGTCTGATAAGGTCTAGTATCCAGAATATATGAAGACACCTACAACTCAGCAGCCAAATACAGATAACCTAATTAAAAAATGATCTAAGGACTTTAATAGATATCTCTCCATAGAGGAAATACAGATGACCAGCAAGCACATGGAAAGTTGCTCAGCAAAATTAGTCATTAGTGAAATGGAAAATGAAAACCACAATGAGGTATCACTTCACACCCACCAGGATTTGCTATAATAAAAGAGAAAATAAGAAATGTTGGTAAAGATATGGAGAAATTGGAATCCTGATACATTGCTGGTAAAATGGTATAGCCACCATGGAAAAAAATTGGCAGATCCTCAAAAAGTTTAACCATATAACCCAGCAATTTCTCTGCTGGATGTATACCCAAAAGAATTGAAAACAGTTATTCAAACAGATACTTATAGTTTCTATATTTGAAATCTTAAATAAAAAGAATCTTTCAGTAAATAGAAAAAAACAGAAAAAAAATGTTCATAGCTACAGTGTATACAATAGCCCAGGGGTCCTCAAACTGCAGCCCACCGAGGATAATTTGTTCCCATTTTGGTTTTTTACTTCAAAATAAAATATGTGCAGTGTGCATAGGAATTTGTTCATAGTTTGTCTTTTTTTAAACTGTAGTCCGGCCCTCCAACGGTCTGAGGGACAGTGAACTGGCCCCCTGTTTAAAAAGTTTGAGGACCCCTGCAATAGCCAGAAGATGGAAAACACCCAAATGTCCATCAATGGATAAATGAATAAATAAAATGTAGTATAGTCATGCATTGGAATATTATCCAGCCGTAAAAACGAATATACTACTGATACTTGCTACGTCACGGATGAACCTCAAAAACATTATTCTAATTGAAAGAAGCCAACGTCACGGATGAACCTCAAAAACATTATTGAAAGAAGCCAGACATACAAGATCACATATTTTATGTGATTCCATTTATATGAAATGTCCATAGATTATGCATAGTGCTGTGGGGAGGAAAAAATAAAAAACAAACAAAAAAAAATTGAAATGTCCATAGAGACAGAAAGTAGATTATTAGTTGGCCAGGAACTGTGAGGAAGAGAGAATGGTGAGTGACTACTTAATGGGTACAGAGTCTCCTTTGGAGTTGATAAAAATATTTTTGAACCAGACAGGTGATGTTTATACAACATTGTGAATGTACTAAGTGGCACTGAATTCTATACTTTAAAATAGCTAATTTTATGTTACATACATTTCACTTCAGTTTTTTAAAAAATAAGATGACTGATATATAACTTGCTTAGATTATCTCACATGGATCAGTGAGAACACTCACTTCAGCCAAGTCAATCCTTACACCTCTCTTCTGTTATTTTATGTGAAAATAAATCTTCCTGTGTCTACTTGGTGAAATATGTTTTCATTTCAGGGACTGTTTACATTCGAGGATGTGGCCATAGAATTCTCCCAAGATGAGTGGGAATGCTTGGACTCTGCTCAGAAGGCCTTGTACAGGGATGTGATGTTAGAGAACTACAGGAACCTGCTCTCCCTAGGTGAGGATAACTTCCCTCTAGAAATTAGTAACTGCGCTTGTATATCTTTGCATATTCCCTTGTGAGTCTCTTGGAAGCCCCTGACTTGCTTGTCTGAATGTCCAAACCCTGTTCTAAAGGGAGAGACTGAAACTGTTTTGATTCAGAATGGAAAGGATGCATAATGTGGCATATGGACTCTAAACTTCCCCTTTCTGCTGAAGTTCTGCACGTTTCAGATTTGATTAATGGTGGTTCCAGAACGTGAGTAGTCACAAAACCTGTAACAAACTTTTAAAAATATCTGATTTCATGGTTTCGCCCCAGTGCTTTTGATTCAGTAGTTCTTGGAAGAGAGCTGGATATCTGCGTATTTAAAATAATCTCTAAGCATTCAAAGGATGGAGTCAGTTGACTCATTTGTGAACTAGTTTTCTAGACTCATCTGTAATGTTCTACCTTCTTAGCTGAGTAAATGGCTGGGAATCTATTCTGGAAAAGCACAGCATATTATGTTCCTTTTTTCTTTATAAGTTGAAATCTCTCCTGAACTGAATATTATCTTCATTTGGGAACAAGGGAAAGATTCCTGAACTGCGGGGAGTGATGTGAGTGGGGGAAAATCCAAGTGGGTGGGAATGTGAACACACATAATAGCTCAGATGGGTACAGAGAAAGCTGCTTTTATAAATGCTGTTTGGAAAACTCCTCAAATGGGAAAGATCTGTGGGAAAACAAAAGTTTACTTCTTATGAGCTCTCAAAGGAAGCTCCCTACACACAGACTCCCTCCTTCCCTCCCCCTCTCCCTCCCTCCCTCTCTCTCTCTCTCCCCCTCTCCCCCTCTCTCTCTCTCTCTCTCTTTCTCTCATCTGTCTCATCTCATTTTGTTAAATTCCCACTCTCCTGTGATGCCCCAACTCATCTAGACACAAAGACAGATGCTTTTTAGTGACCTGTAATACCCTGTTATCTGGCCCCTCTAACAGTTTTGGTCCCCTGGCTTTGAGAGGGATCAAGATGGCTGTTTTGAAGGACCGTCTCTTCGTGTATTTGATTTTGTCTGATGCTCAGTTCTCAGTCCATACAGATTATTTGATTTTATCTGATGCTCAGTTCTCAGTCCATACAGATCAGAGCTGAGGCCCTGTAGTCCTGGCCCCAGAGACTATTCAGTTTCTATTTGTGATTCACATACTTGTAAGACCTTCTAAGGAAAGTGGCGAAAACAGTGGCCCTGCAAAATGTGTCTGGGGTTCCCTGAAATTTCATGGGGCCCTCAACCTGTTGAGGCCCCTTGACCATCTCTTCAGTTCTACTTTTGCCACATGTGAGTAAAGGGAAGTGGAGCAGGTTTTTTGAGATTGTTATTCAGCAGTAACAAAGACTTGACAGGGAGATTTTTTTTTTTTGATTCTCATTCCAAAATGGGAATATATCTCAATCTTTTAGACTTTCACCCTGCAGGCCATGGGCAGAGCATACCACCCTTCTCAAGAACCCTACAAAATCTGACCCTTTTATTTTACTCCCATATCTTGTACTTTTCTACCTCTTCCAGCTTTCTACCCTGTCCAGAAACAGTAACAGACCTTTGTTGCTGGTCTTCCTAATTTTATATTCTAAGATTTTGCCTCTGAAACTTGCTTTTGAAATACATATTCCTATGGTCTGAAATTTTATCTTCTTTTTCTGCTGGGGTAACCCTCCTTTAGGTGGTGGACAACTTTTAGTGGACTCACCCATGGAAGGGTTTATTTGGTAACAGAAAATTCTCTTTCCTCTATTTTTTTTTTCTTTTAGACAAGGTCTCACTGTGTTGCCCAAGCTGGTCTCAAACTCCCACGTCAGCCTCCCAGGTAGCTGGGATTATAGGTGTGTGCTATGGCAACCGTCTGGTAATGTAAAATTCTTGAAAGGGAGTGGTTAACCTCTAACTGCAGTGGTCCCCAACCTTTTTGGCACCAGAGGCTGATTTCATGGAAGACAATTTTTTCACACATGGAGGTTGGGGGGTTGGGAAGGTGGAGCTCAGGCAGTGATGCAAGCGATGGGAAGTGGCTGTAAATATAGGTGAAGCTTCACTCGCTCACTTGCCTGCCAGCCACTCACCTCCTGCTGTGTGCCACTCCCATTTCTAAGTTTCATGGAAGACGATTTTTCTATGGACGGGAGGGTGGGGTGCGGCAGAGCTCTGCGGCCTGATCCCTTACAGGCCACAGACCGGTACTGGTCCGCAGCCCTGGTGTTGGGGACAGCAGTCTTTACAGTATCCTGCTTACATTCAGAAGTGCCTCTTGAAGCCTTTGAGCAGACGGATCTGCAGGTCCCAGCATACTGATGAAGCATCAGGAGAGCCTGAGTGATAAGTGCTTTCCATCCATCTGGCATTTTTGGAGTTTACAGTGTCTCCCAAGGGCAGTTATTATGTTATTCAGGTATATAATGTTATTCAGGTATATAATGATCATCCCCTTGGAGCCAGCAATAAAAGGTGTAGGAATTTATCCTAGGGAGAGCATTGTCCAAGTTCACAACTTCATATCTGTTAGAGTGTTAACTAAGCTATTGTTTGTGCCACCATCGTTCATCCCATGTGTGTGCAATTGTACATTCTGTTTCCACAAATAAGATTTTGATGCTCTTATTGAGGGAACTTACAAAATTGAATGATGTCTGCATATAAAAAATCTGTAATTTGAGGCACTCATACTTTCATCTATCATAAGTTACATATTTTTTATGATACTCTTGGTGTTTTTTGTTTTATATTTACAGTGTGTGGGGCTATGGGATGAAGGAATGAATATTATTTTATATATTTTACCAGAATATTTCTTTCTTGAGTGTTTACATCTGAACATCAGTTTCCTCCAGAACATATATAACCTCCAGAATTTTGTTAAAAGATAGTGCTGATTATTCCTTTTACTTATTTCCTGTAACTTAATACTGGCCATTAACATATACCTTTTTTAACAGACTTAATTTTTCAATCAGTTTTAGGTTCACAGCAAAATTGAGTGGAAGATACAGAGATTTCCCATATGCCCTCTGTCTCCACACATATGTAGCCTCCCCCATTATCAACATTCCCCATTGCAGTGTTAACATTTGTTACAATTGATAAACCTACATTGACACATCATTATCACCCAAAGTCCATAGTTTACATTAGGGTTCTCTCATATATATCCTGTGGATTTGGGCAAATGTATAATGGCTATATACCCTCCATAATACTATCATAAAGAATAATTGCACTGCCCTAAAAATTCTATGTTCTGCCTCTTCCTCTTTCCCTCTCCCTAACACCTGACAACCACTGATCTCTTAACTGTCTCCATAGTTTTACCTTTTCCAGAATGTCTTATAGTTGGAATCATACGCATGTGGCCTTTTCAGGTTGGCTTCTTTCACTCAATAATAAACATCTAAGTTTCTTTCATCTAAGTTTTCATAGCTGATAGCTCATTTCTTTTTAGTGTAGAATAATATTCTCTGTTTCATTCCATTGTTTATAGAAAGATAACCTCGATTAAGTTGTATTGACATACCACAATTTGTATGGATATACTAGAGTTTGTTTATTCATAAAGTTGAAGGACCTCTTGTGGTTGCTCCAAATTTTTGCAGTTATGAACAAAGCTGCTATAAACATCCACGTTCAGTTTTTTGTGTGGACATATGTTTTCAGCTCCTTTTGGTAAATACCAAGAAGTGCAATAGCTGGGTCTTATGACGTTTAGTTTTGTAGGAAACTGCAAACTGTCTTCCAAGGCGGCTGTACTATTAATATTTTGCATTCCCACCAGCAGCGAATAACCATTTCTATTGCTTTACATCCTTACCAGCATTTGGGGTCCATGTTCTGGATTTTAGCCATTCTCATAGAGTTTTTGGTATCTCATTTTTTTTTTTTTTTTTTTTGAGACAGAGTCTTGCTTTGTTGCCCAGGCTAAAGTGAGTGCCGTGGCGTCAGCCTAGCTCACAGCAACCTCAATCTCCTGGGCTCAACCAATCCTACTGCCTCAGCCTCCCAAGTAGCTGGAACTACAGGCATGCGCCACCATGCCCAGCCAAAAATATATATATATATATATGAAGACCAAGATGAGGGTCTCGCTCTTGCTGAGGCTGGTTTCGAACACCTGAACTCGAGCAATCCACCCGCCTCAGCCTCCCAGAGTGCTAGGATTACAGGCATGAGCCACCACGCCCGGCCTCATTTTAAAATACACTTTTCTCCATTAAAATCTATTGTGTTTTTTGAATTGAGAATTTTTGATAACTTGAAAACACTTTATTAACTTGGTGTTTTAGTTACAGAAATACCATTAAATTGACTTGCCATTTTTTTTAATATAAGATATGTTGCTTTTTCTATAGTATATGTGGTTTTCTAGAAATAACTTTTGGGTTTTATTTGAATTTTACAGATTTCACATTTTTTGTGACAGATACTTCTAATAATTATTCCCCTGTCTATATTCATCATGTACATCTTGGTATACTAACCTAGTATTTTAAAAATCTCATTTTACAAGACTTTTAGCCAATTTCTTGGACTCTGGTGTCCTCACCACTATTGCTTATAACATTTGTGTTTTACAGACAATTTGTTAAGTTCTTGGAATTGTATGTTTCAATTAATCCATGAAGACTGTTTTGTTGCCTGTTCTTTTCAGCTAAATTCCATTAAAAAGCTCACCTGGTCCTTGTTGACCCATATCCTGGTGCTTTTCTAATGTTCTGAGTGTTATTGTTTTATGTTACTCACCATTTATCAGCACATCAACCTCTTCCCTGAATTTCCATGGCACTGCCAAAAATTGTTTCTACACTTAAATGCTGCTACCAACACCGTACAAGCCATTCTGTACTCTGGGTCATTTAGTGATCACTTGTGAGGATCTTTGTAAAGTCAGAATTCATTACTTTTGGATAAGTGCACATTAATTTCCATTGATTCATAATATTAATAATAACTTTGTATCTAGTAATACATATAGTAAGAGCATTCCTCTTGTCTCATATGCCTGGGATTTTGATATTAAAAGATCCAAAGATAACGATTTCAAACAATTAAAGACGGCCAGAAAAAAGACTCTGTTATTTAAACAAGGACACTGGGATTAAAAAAATCAACATGCTAAAATTTGTAAATTCTATTTAAAAATATATAATTTAGTTCTTAACTTTTTACCAAATGCAATCGCATCCCCAAAGAGCTCAGACCTTGGCAAAAGCTAGCTGCTAACTTCATTTCTACCTTCCAGCCTCTCTGTCCCCCCAGCCAAAGGACTGTCATCCCGTACCCATGTCCACCCCTCATTGCTGGACCCTCGATAGGATTTAATTGCATCCATGTGTTTATACTGAGTGAACTCATCCATTCTCTTGATGGCCATTTCCAGGTTTTTGCTTTTGGGTCCTGCTAAGAACATTCTTGTACATGTCTTCTGGAATATATATATATCTCACTTGAGTATGTGTCCAGAAATAAAATTTGTGAGATTTACTTTGATAGATTTTAGAGCAAACGCTGGAATATATGTAAACCTGCATTTATCGTACATTACATTTTTGATGATATATTCTGAATGTACTTTTGACCTGTTCCCGTAATAGTTTCCACAGAATGGGTCAGTGTTAAGCCACTTTCTAAATCAGTTCCTCTCTTTTTCCAAGATCAGGATTTTAACTGTCTTAGTATAATCATATTCTCACAGATTTATAAACAGAAGCTCTGCTCCCATAATGCTGCTTATTCCTTACCTTTCACTCTTGCTTTTCTAAATCCCCATCTGGGCCTTTCCTCCAGTTTTCCTTTGATCTAGATGGACTATACTGGTAGCTCCTAGTATATTAATTTTGAGCACCTTGGCAACCCAGTTTTCACAAGACCTACTGCTCCCCACA
This sequence comes from Mirza zaza, assembly GCA_008750895.1. NCBI lineage: Eukaryota > Metazoa > Chordata > Mammalia > Primates > Cheirogaleidae > Mirza > Mirza zaza. Next base: position 39,774 of record VSMD01063465.1, on the reverse strand, counting down.
GTGCACATACTGGGTAAGGAAAGATCCCTACTCATATACAGGACAGCTTGCTCAGGACAGAAACATGTTCAAGACATGACTCAAATGCTGTTACCTGGGAGTGGTGGCACCGTCACACTATAAGTGACACAGCTCAGGTCCTGTATCTCCCTTGAAACATTTCTTCCTAAGCTCCTGGTAGTTGCTGTGATCTGTGTAAACTGTACTGCCTGGGTAGGCAACAGTGCTTAATGCTTTATGAATATGGCATCTTAGCCTCCGCATTCAGGTTCAAATTCTGGCTCTTGCAATTCCTCCCTGTGTGAGTTAAGGATAAATTCCTAAACCTCTTGGGTCCCTTGTTTTTATTTGAAAAATTGTAATAATTTTTAAATAAATAATGCTATTGGGGGCTTAGTACATTGAATAGCATGTAGTATGGACTGAAAAGTTATGTCTATTAATAAGATATATCAACTTTCTGTCGTGTTTCTTATGAGACTGGCTTTTCCCTGCATTATATCTTATGTTTTCTTTTCTTAATTTTTTTCTTATCAACATTTTCTTTGACCCTAGATAATAAAATTTCAAAGCACACAGCTTTTATTATATATTATGTATTTTTTGGCCATAGAACTGGAGGATTAGGTGACACCTTCATAGTTAGGAAGTTGCTCTATGTACTGTTTGTTATATAAACTATGATTTCAGACTGCCTTCTCTAATTTTTAATCTTTATAATCATGTGTATTTACCTAAACCTGATATTTCAAAATTCAGTGATTCTCAACATATTTCTTATTTTTCCTGTTGTGTGTTCCTTCAGCAATGAGAGTTCTTCCTTTAGTTCTTAAGCAAGAACTCTTTGGAATTCCACAGACAATAATGTTGTATAATTGTGGTTGCTATTAGGTTGCCTGCTAGATTTTCACAGATTACTAAAATATTTTATTTATTTTTATTATGATTTATAGGTGGTGGTTTTTCAGTATATATTATGCAATATAATGGCCATGCACAAAATTTTAATGCTGTAAAATGCACATTCTATATGGGTATAGGTAGTTTTATATCAAATATTCAGATTTACAATGTTGTAAATTCTTATAATGGCATTTAATTATTAATAAATTCTTCCTGCCGGGCGCGGTGGCTCACGCCTGTAATCCTAGCTCTCTGGGAGGCCGAGGTGGGCGGATCATTTGAGCTCAGGAGTTCGAGACCAGCCTGAGCAAGAGTGAGACCCCATCTCTACTATAAATGGAAAGAAATTAATTGGCCAACTAATATATATAGAAAAAATTAGCCGGGCATGGTGGCGCATGCCTGTAGTCCCAGCTACTTGGGAGGCTGAGGCAGCAGGATTGCTTGAGCCCAGGAGTTTGAGGTTGCTGTGAGCTAGGCTGACGCCACGGCACTCACTCTAGCCTGGGCAATAAAGTGAGACTCTGTCTCAAAAAAAAAAAAAAATAAAAAATAAATTCTTCCTGATTTTTTCTGTATTATTTTTTTGCAATTATGAATTGCCATTTTTTATATTTTTATTATATAAGTTTAAGGTGTCCTTTAGCTTTTATATGTGTATGGTAGTCATCACTAAATGCATTATTACTTCTCTTCAAATATGAGATAGCTATGCCAATTATTGTGTTTTATAGGTGATGGTGTTAAAATATCCTTTCTTTCAGGGCGTACATGAGTTTACGTAGTATAAGTGTTTTGCATATAGGATGTTTCAAACTGTACTGACCTTTAAATAATTTGAGTTACATATTTTATTGCTATATTACTTTCTTATTGAGAACAACCATTCCCTTTGTGTTCCTAAACAGAAGACCATGGTTGAGTCTACAGCCATACCACCCTGAACATGTCTAATCTCGGAAGCTAAGCAGGGTCAGGCCTGGCTAGTACTTGGATGAGAGAAGACCGTGGTTGAGAAGCTTCATGATCCTGTTCATTATATTATTTCTATAACATGTATTTTAATGTAAAATATTTGTCTCCAGCTCTACACAATGGAAAGCCTATGGTTCTTTATCTTTCAGATGTTTCTGAGGAATTATCAAAAGAAGACATTAATAAAGAGGAATTATACCATCTGGTGATATTGGAAAGAAATGAAAGCCATGGTATCAAGGAAGTCTGGAAAAATATGCATAAGTTTGACAGCCAGTGGGAATATGATACGAGAAATTACAAAGGAGTGCCTTTTACCCAAAACAGAAATCTCACTCATAGAAAAGACCAACAGCATAATAAATCTTCAATTAATTTTTCTTTAAAGCAGAATATTTCTGTAAGAGATAATACCTACCAATATTTTGTACATGGCAAGCCATTCGTAAGGAATTTGTTAAAGCTGAAAAATAACATAAGCTATACTGGAAACAAGTATGTGAAATGTTTTGAAAATAGGATTGGATTAAGCCTAAAGGCACATCTTGCTGAACTGGAGAGATTTCAAACTGAGGAGAAAATTTATGAATGTAATCAAGTTGAGATGTCTATCAACAATAGTTCCTTAGTTTTACCACTTCAAACAATTCCTCCTAGTGTCAAAAACATTTGTAATAAATATAGGAAGATTTTAAAGCCCCCTTTGTTACCTACACAATACAAGAGAACACACATCAGAGAAAAATCATACAAATGTGCTGACTGTGGAAAGGCTTTTAGCAAAAGTTCCAACCTCACTAATCATCAGAGAATTCATTCTGGACAGAGACCTTACAAATGTAATGAGTGTGGCAAAGCCTTTAACCAGTGTTCAAACCTCACAAGACATCAGAGGGTCCATACAGGAGAGAAACCATATAAATGCAATGTATGTGGCAAAGTCTGTAGTCAAAATTCAAACCTTGCAAGTCATCAAAGAATGCACACTGGAGAAAAGCCTTACAAATGTAATGAATGTGGTAAAGCATTTATCCAGCGTTCACATCTTTGGGGTCATGAGAGAATTCATACTGGAGAGAAACCTTACAAATGTAGTGAATGTGACAAAGCCTTTGCTGAGCGTTCAAGCCTTACTCAACATAAGAGGATCCATACTGGAGAGAAACCTTACATATGTAATGAGTGTGGCAAAGCTTTTAAGCAGTGCTCACACCTTACTAGACATCAAAATATTCATCCTGGAGAGAAACCACACAAATGTAATGTGTGTGGCAAGGCTTTCATCCACAGTTCAAGCCTCCTGGAACATCAGAGAATTCATACAGGAGAAAAACCCTACAAATGTAATAAATGTGATAAGGCTTTTATCAGATGTTCACACCTGTGGGGTCATCAAAGGACTCATACTGGAGAGAAACCCTACAAATGCAGTGAGTGTGGTAAAGCCTTTACTGAACGTTCAAATCTTACTCAACATAAGAAAATCCATACAGGAGAGAAACCTTACAAATGTAATGAATGTGGCAAGGCTTTTACCCAATTTGCAAACCTTACTAGACATCAAAAAATACATACTGAAAAGAAACATTGTAAACATAAAATATGTCATAATGCTTTTATCCAAAGTTCAAACCTTGGGCATCATCAGAAAACTCAGAAAAAACCATAACAAATACAATGAATAAGACAAAACTTAAATGTTCAAGCCTTATCAACATCAGAGACTCCACTATGAAGACAAGCCATATAAAACTAGTATATGTGGAAAGGCCTTTAGCCAGTGCTCACACATCATCTGATATTAGTATATACATCTTTGAGATAAACGACATATATAAAATGGTGTATGGCAAGGCTTATCCAAAATTCAAGCTTTGTGGAACATCCACAGATACCTTGGAGAGATACCTTGTAAATGTAGTGAATATGATCAGCTTTATAAAATATTTACATCTTTATGGTTATGACAGAATACATTCAAGATGGAAACCATACAAATATGTCAAGGCCTTTAAGCAATGGTCAGACTTAGTATACACCAAAGAATTCATACTGGAGAAAAACATTACAAATGTAATCAATGTGGTGAATTGTTTAGCCAGTTCTCTCAATGGATTACACATACGAAAATTTATATTGGGGGGACTAAGTCTCTATTCCTTCTTGAGGATTAACTGATCTCAGATATTAAGTTCCACATAAGATTAAAAAGTGAAAATCATTTAAAACTGATGAGATGATGTGTGTCAAAAGAACAAGGACATCTGCAGAAAGATCTGTCTTCACTTTATTTGAGATTTCTTAAGAAGGCTTTGTTATTGATGAATTACAACTTGACATTTGAAATCTGTTCATGGTATATCTTCATTACATACTTTTCGTATATCATGATTATCTCAAGGAAGAGATTGATAAAATGGAAGGGCCTAAATATACAATATAGTATAAATGTGAGAGCATGGTAGTGAAAGAATAGAGTTAAAACTGTTATCTAAATTATCATGCTTTATGTGGTCAGGACCCCTTCCCTGATTTGTTGCTATGACTGAGAAACTCTGTTAAAATTATAGGAAAGGTAAGCTTACTGTAGAAGAGAACCAGGAAACAAAGAATAAGCCAGAACATTGAGAGAATGAGATTTTCATGGGAGTAAAATGATGGGTTACTAGGGACAGCACATGTGGCAGAAATGAATGGAGGGGGAATGATGGTCACCATCTCCTTTGAAAGGTAACAGCTGTTGCATATCACACATTATTAAAAATTGGTCTTGGCCAGGCATGGTGGCTCACGCCTGTAATCCTAGCACTCTGGGAGGCCAAGGCAGGTGGATTGCCCGAGGTCAGGAGTTCAAAACCAGCCTGAGCGAGACCCCGTCACTACTGAAAATAGAAAGACATGAATCGACCAATAAAAATATATATACAAAAAAAATTAGCCAGGCATGCTGGCACATGCCTGTAGTCCCAGCTACTCAGGAGGCTGAGGCCGTAGGATCGCTTGAGCCCAGGAGTTTGAGGTTCCTCTGAGCTAGACTGATGTCATGGGACTCATTCCAGCCTGGGCAACAAAGTGAGACTGCCTCAAATAATTAATTAAATTGGTCTTTTTTTAAAAAACTGAAGCTATTACAGAATGGTTATAAAGACAGTTAAAAAGTACCAAAGGAGAGTGTTAAGCATTTACATTTGGCCACTCAAATTGTATTTTGATACCATTTTATTCAGATACATTATACTTCTCATGTCTTAATTAGTACAGTATAATCATTTTTAATAACCCTGAATGAATCATGCTATCAACCCAAGCATATCCTACCTCCTTCAGGCACTTCATATTGAACACTAATAATACATAATTTGGCTCCAAGGTTGAAAGTCGCCAATAGCAGTCTCTTTCCATGTTAGATTCAAATAATATGCAATTTGGGAATATATATTCATAATTTACATTTGAGTCATTTTCTGCACACTTTGCCCCAGATTATTTCTATTACCATGATAAAAATATCATACCATAGAAGTGTAATATCAGACTCCTAAAACCTATCTTCTCATTCATAAATATGCACTGTATGATTGTATTTCTACATGCCTTTTTTTGCAAGAATGGCTTGCTTTTCTACATCAGTGAAAATGCAAATATAAGCATGTGAAAACATTAGTAAATTAAAACTTCAGAAATAAGGATTAAAATAACACCATCTCTTTTTTGTACTTGGATCACTCAGTGTAATAATTTGAAAAGACCAATCTTCATGAGTTTCCTCTTAATATTCACAATGGGTTTTTTAAATTAGAAACTAGAAACTTCATATATTTACCCTTAAAACATTTTTTGTTAATTTGCACTTGTGGCCACTCCACTGGAAAGGATGGAACCCCACACAAAATTTGGTTTAAACTTCAAGACTAGTGACACCATTGACTGAAGTGTTAGGAGAATATTTGCTACATGAAGCTTTCTGAGAAGAACAGAATAGACTTTCCACTCTGGTTCAAAAATGGCTAGAGAGGGCAGTAAAAGATGACTGGCTTGGGGTGTTACAGTGGTTACCTGGTGGGACTAAAGCAAGGTTACCCAGATGTGCTTCACCTTTCCAGCTGGTGCCAAAGGAGACATACAATAAAATTTGCATGTTTTAAGTGTGCAATATAGTGGAATATATTACTGGAACATTTATTAATATGTAATAACTTACCATTGCTGAGTAATATTCCACAGTTTGTTTATCCATCATTCATCATTTGATGGAGATTTGGGCTCTTTGCACTTTGTGAAATTAGGCTATTATGAAAAATGCTGCTGTGAACAATCTCTTTTTGATGTTTTTGCATATATGTTTTCACTCAGGTATATTTGTAAAAGTGGAATTGCTGGATCATATGGTAACTATGATTATCCTTTTGTGGAACTGCCAGACTTTTCCAAAGCAGCTGCTCCATTTTACATTCCCACCAGCAATATACAAGTATTCCAGCTTCTGTACTTCCTAATCAACTCTTGATGTTTGTAGTAGTTGGATTACTATTATTATTATTAGTAGTAGTAGTAACGTAGCTTTCTAGTCATTTATAGGTGATATTTCACTGTGGCTAGATTTGCATGTTTCCGTGACTAATATTGAGCATCTGTCCATATGCTTATTGCCCATCTTTGGAGAAATGTCTATTTAGATCTTTCACCATTCTTTTTTTTTTTTTAAATTGGGTTGTTTGTGTGTTTTTTGTTGAGTTGTAAGAGTTCTTTTATAGAATACTAGACCCTTATGAGATATATAATTTACAAACACTTTCTCCCCTCCTATGTATTGTTTTTCCACATTCTGAATGGTACTCTTAATTTTGGTGAAGTCAAAGTACCTACTTTTTTTGGGGGGAGCTACTTGTGTTTTGGTGTTGTATCTAAAAAACTATTGTCTAGCCCAGTTTACATCTGTTTTCTTCTAAGAGTTTTATAATTTTACCCACACACTGGCAAAACTTGTCCCATAGCTGGGAAAATTAAGGGAACATTGGCTATGTATGTGAAGCTGTTAAAAGAATGAGGAAAGTCATTATGTTGACGTGATCTTTGCCATACATAAAAAGCAAGGTGTAGATAGAATATATGATATTCTCTTTGTTACAAAAAATAAATCTGAAAATAATATAGATAGTAACTTATTGAAGAAAATAAAAAGGTTTGAAAAGGCAGAATGGAATAGAGATTCTCATATTTTAAATATAATTTTGACTTTTAAGACTCAAAATTGTATGGGAAAAATGCAGGGAATAAAAAAAACAAATTCAAAGCTATAATGTAACCAAGATGGAATTATTTTATGTCTTTTTGAAACAAATGTAACCTTAAACATTTTCGGTGTTCACCCTCAATTGAATATATTCTACATTGCCAAGGAAATCATGTTGCAGTCTCTACTACTTCATTGGAAATATTTAATATAGGCTCCCTAATTCTGAAAACCTCTGAGTTATTACAGTTATATTAAAATCCATTTGGAGGTGATATTAAAATATTTCCCCTTTTGCATTTCTTTCAGATAGGATGGCATTGAATGAAAAAATCTCAAAAGGATTTTTTTTTTTAATTTTCCTACCCTGACAGAATTAAAATATCTATATTAAAACCTGGAGAAATATTTTTACTTTGTTCAGATACAAATAGAGCTAAAAGGAAATAAATCTATAAGTTAAAAACACTAAGGACTGTTTAATAAATTTTGTCTATCATTTGGAATACCTAAGAGACTGACCATAGGTTACATGGAATATTAGACTCTCAGGATAAAGAACAAAATCAGTTTATATAATCTGTCTTCCCAAAATTATGTTTACTGCCTTGTCATCATTGGTAAGGGGTATTTTAATTTGGGCCACACCAAGTTTTTTCTAACTTATTTTATTTACCTTCCTCTGTTCTTGAGATGCGAATATAAAATTTGAAAATTCCCATTCTTCGTTAAAATTGCAGTGTCCACTTAACAGAACTACCTAATAATACTTGGAAAGAATTCCTGAAATTATAGCTTCCATATAGACAAAGCCTAAATGTGAAAAGGGGTTTTCCCCTCACCCTATGCTCTTCTTAGTCATGACCCAGCCATCTGTATTCTCTTTAAGAAGAATGAGAGCTGAGTGCTAGTCGAGGCAGAGTAGGCAGACCAGACTTCCCAGAGGACCTGTCACATCCCAAGCTGCAGCCTCTGGAGTTGGTGTCATGTGAAACTGGCAAGCCTACTTTTTTAGTCACTTTTCCAAATTGTGACTCACAAAAACTACCTGACAACTGAGGTGGTTATTTTGTGTTGGGAATAGAATAGAGCATTTGAGAGTATCTTGAATTTTTGTTACTTAGAAAAGCTTTATGAAAACCTTTTGTCACTGCTGAGGTGGGTCTGCGTAGTTCATGTTGCCTGAAATAACACAAAGCATGAACAAAAGTAGAAGTTATGACCTATGCATTGCAGTAACTTTGTTCTTTGCATTGAAAAAATGCATGCATTTATTCTTTTGGCATGAATGCACAGAGTGCTTGCTCTCAGGAATTATTGTAATCACTAATGATCTAGCAGGAGACAAAATCAATTCTCCAAGAAAATAAAGTTTAAACTTATTTTTTAAATTAAAAATAAAAAATATATAGATTTCAGTTTCTTGAGCAAAAAAGAATAAGAAAATAAAAATTTTTTAAAAAATAAAACCAATTCCCTACCTTCAAGTAGTTTATGTTCTAAAAGGGTAAGTCAGTGATAATAAAATATGGTGATATTGATAAGTACAGTGAAGTGTATATGTATAATAGCATGACAGGATATCCTAATTAAATGTGTTCAGGCAATGCCCATGTCGTAAGTTGATAGTTGAGCAGAATCATTAATGAATTGAAGGAGTGTGTCATGGAGATACAAATGGGAAAAGGTAATTAGGAAGAGGAAATAGAAGGAGAAAATTGCCAGGGTGGGAACATAATTTACAATGATTGAGGAATATCCACAATCAGTGTGTGACTTGGTGAGGTATATGAAAGTAGTAAGCATTTATTGGAGACATTTTTAGTTAGCAATTGCCGGGGCCAGCCGGCGACGTGGGGCACCTGGAGTTAGGGAGCGAGGCTGAGAAAGAGACAACAAACAGATGGGGACGGGAGGATGGAGTCCTTGGTGACTGCCATGCCTCGTTTATTTCAGTTGCTATATTTATACAGATAAGAACAAAGGAGAAGTGAAATGCAATGGAACAGGTGGTGCATGTCTTCATTAAATCAAAAAGAAAACAGTTCTTGTTTCTTTCAACCTTAAGTCATTTTGATAGCCCTTTCCCTCGCTTAAGCAGTTTTCTAATCTACAATTTAACTTTCTTCCGATATCAAAAAGCTACAAATACTCAACTATGATGACTCAGACAGTTCAAGGAAAAGAGCACCCGAGCGTAATTAACAATCCTGGGAAAGGAATGCGCAGGGCTTGGGGGTGGGGGGCTGTAAGCTACGAGGGCTGCGTGCACAGGATTACTTCAGTGACCTTCTATAACTGCGACTGCTATCTCCAGCACCCTCCACGAGCTGGAAGAAAGGACAAGAATGTCAGAGCTCTGAGTTAAGGCGCTAGGTGCTGTGTCTCAAGGACCCCAGTTTTCCAGGCAGGAACCGCACTTTAACTCTCCCGTGTCCAGGACAGCTCCCGACAAGCAATTTTTTTTATTTTTCAGGACTTAAAAGTCAAAACTTACATAAACTGGCAGCGTATATTTTTGCATGTTAATTCTTTTAACAACAAAATTTCCCTAGAGGGCTTAAGATATAAGTAGTCTTATCCAGAATCATGACGACCTATTTGCAGAATACACAAAATAAGCAGACTTTACAGCAGCCTCACTACTACCAGGAGGACATGAGGGTGGTGTAGGGTAATGAGTTAATGGAAAGATAGTAAATATCATTTGTCAAAACTATCTGAGATCTGATAATACCAGTTCTGAAAGAACTTGTTAGGATACACACTTTTCCTATAGTCTACCTCTGTAGCTGCCACCTGAGAGTATATTGCTACTTCTGTTTGTGAATGCTCAAGTAAAATTAGTGGAGTGTTTAAGCCCCAGTTTATATTTTGAAATGTCATCAAAAAATATAGTAACAGGGCGGGGGCATGGTGGTTCACGCCTGTAATCCTAGCACTCTGGGAGGCTGAGGTGGGCAGATAGCTCGAGGTCAGAAGTTCGAAACCAGCCTGAGCAAGAGCGAGACCCCGTCTCTACCAAAAATAGAAAGAAATTAATTGGCCAACTAATATATATATATAGAAAAAATTAGCCGGTCATAGTGGCGCATACATGTAGTCCCAGCTACTTGGGAGGCTGAGGCAGGAAGATTGCTTGAGCCAAGGAGTTTGAGGTTGCTGTGAGCTAGGCTGACGCCATGGCACTCTAGCCCGGGCAACAGAGTGAGACTCTGTCCCAAAAAAAAAAAAAAAGAAATATATTAAAATATAAAGACACCAAGAGAGTAAAAGCATAAAAAATACATCAACACTATTAAAAATAGAGTGATTATAGTAATGTCAATGTAGATTACAGAGTAAATAATGTTATCAGGGATAATGAAACATTTCATAATGGTAAAGGGATCAATTCCTCAAAAGGACATGACAATCCTAAACCTTTATGAACCTAGTAACAAAACTTCAAAACCCATGAGGAGAAGCTGACAGGACTGCAATGAAAACAAATCCACAATTGTGGTCAAGATTTCCATTGCCCCTCTTGCAGTAACATAATAGAACATGTAGACAGAAAGTAAGTTCCAGGAGGATTTCAACAATACTGTCAATAAACTTGACCAAATTGACCTTTATAAAACACTCCCCCTAAAAGAATTATACACAATCTTTAAAAGTCCACACAGTACTTAGTCTGTTTGGCTTACTATCACAAAAATACCATGGACTGAGTAGCTTATAAACACCAGAAATTTATTTTTTACAGTGTTGGAGTCTGAAAAGTCCCAAGATTAAAGTGAGGCAGATTCTGTGTCTGATGAGGGCCCACTCTGGTTTATAAAATGCCATCTCCTCACATGGCAGAGGGGGCAAGTGAGCTGTCAGCAGTTTCTTTTGTAAGGGCACTAATCACGTTCACAAGGGCTTCATTCTCATGCCCTGATCACCTCACAACGGCCTGACTCTCTAATGCCATCGCCTTGGCAGTTAAGATCTCACATAGGCCTAGCACTCTGGGAGGCCGAGGCGGGCGGATTGCTCGAGGTCAGGAGTTCAAAACCAACCTGAGCAAGAGTGAGACCCCGTCTCTACTATAAATAGAAAGAAGTTAATTGGCCAACTAATTTATATAGGAAAAATTAGCCAGGCGTGGTGGCACATGCCTGTAATCCCAGCTACTCGGGAGGCTGAGGCAGAAGGATTGCTTGAGCCCAGGAGTTTGAGGTTGCTGTGAGCTAGGCTGACACCACGGCACTCACTCTAGCCTGGACAACAAAGCGAGACTCTGTCTCAAAAAAAAAAATAATAAAAATTAAAAAAAAAAAGATCTCACATAGGAATTCTGCTTGGGGTGGGGTCACAGATGTTCACACCACAGCAGCACCTTACCAAGACAGACCATATTCCAGGCCATCAGACAAGACTCAATAAAATTAAAAGAATTCAAGTCATACAAAATATGTCTTTTGAGACATGGAATGGAAATGGAATTTAGAAATAATGCAATTATTTAATAATTTGGAATTTAGAAATAATGGAATTTAGAAATCAATAACAACAAAAAAAAAACCTCTGGAAAAATCCTCAAATAATTGTTAGATAATAATCTACTTTTTAATTACCCCAGGACAAAGAAGAAATCAGAAAGAAAATTAGAATGGATGATAAATTGAATAAATGAAAACAGCATAATGACATTTTAATTACCCACAACAGTATGAGAAATTAGAAAGCGCACCCTTGGATGAGGATGGCAAAGCCCATGAGCCTAGAGGACTTGTTTATTTAATTGGAATTTTGTTTTGGTCTTTTTTTTTTTTTTTTTTTTTTTGCCATCATTGTGAATTTCCTCGGTGTAAGGGGACTACAGTCAATAAAGCTCATCTCATTCTGAAGATTAGTAAGGTGAAGGCAGCACAGTGAAAGAGGACAAGTTTCTTTGGGATATTTACAAATATCGGATTATATTAATAGCAAACCAGTTCAGAAAAGTAAGAACAAATAGTTAATTGAGGATGGTTACATAATAAAAAGCAGTATTTCTAGATGGATTTAAAAATTGTTATTCTAATGAAAGTAGAGCATATAAAATGGAGGGAATGAAGGTAATATAAGGAGGGAACTCTTGAAATGGAGATTTCAAAGGTAGTGCAGTTGGAGATAACGAGCTACCATCCGTAGTGTTGGATTTGGGAGGTTAAGGTTGGTAAAGAAAAAGAAAAGGTCATTAAAAGTGTATCGGTGAGCTCTCTGCAAGTTATGTTGTGGTAAGAAATATTCCTGAATTCTTAATGGGTTATAAGAAACATCCTTATATCTATTATTATTCACCTCTTGCTTGGTTCCACAATTTGATTCTGGAATTTGGGGTTAAATTCCAGTCTTTGGGACATACCATTCTAATAGTAGAGAAAAGAGAAGATCAGAAGCAGCCAATGAAACACCTTAAAGCTTCCATTTAAATTAAAACATGCAAGATTCTCCTGCCAAGCCTCTGGAGCGTGATCCATGGGCCAAGGCTCCAGAGCCACAGTTTTGTAGCTTTCTTGGCGGAACAAAATACGCAAAGGGATCCACACCATAGGGAGCACAAGTGACTGAGTTTCCCCTGCCTAAGGGTGGCACACACTGCTGCAGGGGGTGGGGCGGGGACAGCTGCCAGGATAGAGCCTGCCCCATGCACAGGTGGAGCCCTTGCCAGGCTCACCCTCAGTATGTGCAGTTTTTATAGTACAGTGATGGATGCATCCTTTAATGATGGGGATACATTCTGAGAAATTTATTCTTAGGTGATTTCCTCATGGTGCAGACATCTCAGTGTGCATTTACACAAACTTAGATGATACAGGCTACTATACATCTAGGCTATATGGTATCACCTGCTCCTCCAAGGATACAAACCTGTACAGCATGTTAGGGTACTAAATACTGCAGGCAATTGTAACACGATGGTAAGTATTTGTATATCTAAACATAGAAATGGTATAGTAAAAATACAGTATTATTTTATGGGACAATTGTATATGTGGTCCTTCACGGATCAAAACATTATGTGGCACATAATTATATATCAGTCACACCTCAATAAAGCTGGGTTTTTTGGTTTTGGTTTTGTTTTTTTGAGACAGAGTCTCACTTTGTTGCCCAGGCTAGAGTGAGTGCCGTGGCGTCAGCCTAGCTCACAGCAACCTCGAACTGCTGGGCTCAAGTGATCCTTCTACCTCAGCCTCCCGAGTAGCTGGGACTACAGGCATGAGGCACCATGCCTGGCTAATTTTTTCTATATATTTTTAGTTGGCCAATTAATTTCTTTCAATTTTAGTAGAGACGGGGTCTCGCTTTTGCTCAGGCTGATTTTGAACTCCTGAACTTGAGCGATCCACCCGCCTCGGCCTCCCAGAGTGCTAGGAATACAGACCTGAGCCACCGTGCCTTGCTGTTTTAAAATAAAACTGTTTTAAAAAACTGCCTGGACATCTTCAAGGCAGCTGGGCACGATGTGGCCTAGAAATCCGCATTTTACCATGAGTTCTAGGTCATTTGAGATTTCTGGTGAGTCAATTGCCTTTTGGTAAGAATCGTATTTGTTTTCTCTGTGCAAAGAAGAATTTTATGTGATGCTTCCAATAAGCCCAGGAATAAAGATAAAAGCTACAAGTATGACATGGAGCTAGTTGAGTTAAAGGATATGCCCAGTGTAGATAATTTTTAGCTGCTTGATTAATTTTCAGAGACAGTCAACTTACTGACAATTTCTCATTTTAAAAACATGCCATCTCGCCGGGCGGGGTGGCTCATGCCTGTAATCCTAGCACTCTGGGAGGCCAAGGCAGGAGGATCACTCAAGATCAGGAGTTCGAAACCAGCCTGAGCAAAAGTGAGACCCCGTCTCTACTAAAAATAGAAAGAAATTATGGATCCTGTAAGAACCTTTGAAAGAAGAAAAGCGAATAAAAAAAATTTTTTTAAGTAAAAAATATTAAAAAAAGAAATTAATTGGCCAACTAAAAATATATAGAAAAAATAGGCAGGCATGGTGGCGCATGCCTATAGTTCCAGTTACTCGGGAGGCTGAGACAGAAGGATCGTTTGAGCCCAGGAGTTTGAGGTTGCTGTGAGCTAGGCTGACGCCACAGCACTCGAGCATGGGGAACAGAGTGAGACTTTTGTCTCAAAAAAAAAAAAAAAATGCCATCCCTACTCACCTACTCACACTAAATTGGCTAAGGAACTCACAAAGCCAAGCCTATCATAAAGGGCAATGAATTTCTATCCTCTCAAAGGAAGTGTGGCCTCAAGAGGCCACACCTGATAACAAAGGGCAGGGATATATAATCTCACAGGAGGTGATGATTGGGAATAAAATTACAATATGTGGCAATGCAGCTTCTATCAGAAATAATTTGTCCCTCTTTTGTTCACACAAAATACACTTACCTCATCCCCTTAATATTCCCCCAAAAGGGAAAAGTCCTGGCCAAACATAACCTCAATCACAAACAGAACCTCATGATAGTCTCATGAGACTCCTTTTGATTCAGAGCCCAATGGAGTCGTCCTCACTCACAGTACATATGGTGGAACAGATAAATAAAACCTCAATAAATCCATTCCAGATGGAGAAAGGAGGTACCCAGGAATCTCTGATCCACAGCAAATGTGCAGTTCTGGTGGGCAGATGTTACCAGGCTGATTCCACTGGGGGCAAAAATGAGAAATGGTTCTTTTCTTTCAGCTGCAGTTCTTCCCTTGAGAATAGACTTCCAGTCCTTTATGTTTCATTGTTCTTGAATTCACTCGATTATGTCTAACAGTATTAGAACTGTGCCTTCTCGTGTATTTTTTTTTTCTAATTTCATTTTGAGGTCTTTCTCAGAAGAGCGACATATACTCCAGTCCTGTCCTGATATGGCTCCAGGGATTTGGTCCTGGATGTGTACATTGTGCTTTTCATGTGTACTTCATTATCCTGGTGTGTGGGCTCATGTCCAAGTGTTCAACCCATGACCAGGTGTTGCTCCCACATGCAGATGCCCTTGTGGCTCTTGTCTGGCCTGTGTCCAGTTTATTCCTACCAAGATAGCTGATTTGTAGGAGATCCTTGATCAGAAAAGAACTTGGGGTCAGGTATGCCATTCAGGTAAAACACAGAATGCAACTCAACACATAACAGAAATGTACACACATACACCACTTTATCTGATACTACATTTTCCATGAGCTATACCCAATTTTTAGTAAGACATGCCTAACTCTTTTATTCTAGGATCTTTTAGCTTCTGAGGCCTCTCTAGATCTATACTCTAATTTCTGTTTACTAAGCCAATTTTTCCAAAAGGAAGAATGTCACAGAAACCA
This sequence comes from Mirza zaza, assembly GCA_008750895.1. Lineage (NCBI taxonomy): Eukaryota > Metazoa > Chordata > Mammalia > Primates > Cheirogaleidae > Mirza > Mirza zaza. The sequence goes on along the minus strand of VSMD01063465.1, from coordinate 24,323 downwards.
CTTTAATCAAATGGCAGGTTATTTCAGAGGGCAGTAGGGCCATGTTCTTGATTTGGATTTTGCCATGATATTGAGCTTTAACTTGCCCTTGAATCTCAAAGCATTTCTCAGTGGTTTTACCAGTTATAGGTGAATCACAGTTACACCCTGAAACCTTGCATGCAAATCAGCTCATTCATGTCTGAAGTCAGGTCTTTATAGTAATATCGTGTGAAATGTAGTTGAAAGCAACATGGCACACGCCACTAAGTACCTTTTGTCTTCCGGCCCTTTGTACTGGTGGAGACTTTTTAAGACAAGGTACACTTCCTCTGTTGTCCAGGCTAGAGTGCCGTGGTGTCATCACAGCTCACTGCAACTTCAAACTCCTGGGCTCAAGCTATCCTCCTGCCTCACCCTCCCAAGTAACTATGACTATAGGCACATGCCACAATGCCCAGATAATTTTTTTTTATTTTTTGTAGATAGGGTCTTGCTATGTCACTCAGGCTGGTCTCGATCTCCAGGGCTCAAGCAATCCTCCCACCTTGACCTCCCTAAAGTGCTAGGATTACAGGTGTGAGCCACCACACCTGGCCTGGAGATATTTTTGATCGTCACAGCTGGTGTGGTGTCACTGGTATCTAGTGGATAGAGGCCAGGGATGCTACTAAACATCCTACAGTGCATAGGGCAGACGCACACAAATAATTTTCTGAGCCATGATGTCAATACAGTGGATAAAGTTAGACCATGCAAACATCAAACAAAAGAAGGCAGAGTATCTTTATTCATATCAGGTAAAGTAGAAGTCTGAGAAAACAAAATTACCAGGGGAAAAAAGGAAAATTACATAATGATAAGAGGGTTAATTTCCCAAGGTATCTTCCCAGTCCTAAGTGCTTATGTACCAAAAAAAGCTGCAAATTATCTGAAGCAACAAGTAATAGTACTAAAAGGAGAAAGAAATCTAGGTGAAGCACTGAGGATTTTGAGAGCAGTGGAAGTACCCTATATGATACTATAATGGTGAAGACTTCATACATTTTTTCAAACTCATAGACTGTGCAACACAATAGTGAACTCTAATGTAAACTGTGGACTATGGATGATAATAATGTTAATGTTCATTGATTGCAAAAACTTACCACTCTGGTGGGGTATGTTGATGATTGAGCCTATGCATATTTGGGGGCAGGGGATATATGGGGAATCTCCGTATCTTCCACTTAATTTTTTTGTGAACCTAAAACTGCTTTAAAAATAGCCTATTAAAAATTGCATTAGAAGGGCAAAAGCATAGAGACATTTCACTGAAGCAGATACAGAGCAAATAGGTGAATGAAAATGTTTCCAGCATCACTATCCATCAAGTGTTACAAGACCTCACAATTATCTGCTTCCTCCATGTGAGCCCCTGTCTGCCTTCAGGAATCTTGAAAATAAAATATCCTTTACCAAACACTCCAAAATATCTCTTTGGTGATGTTCATTACAAACTTGTCATTGTTTCTGAGCATTAGCAATGGGAATAGAGTTTTTCAGAAATATTCTCAGCTCCCCAAGCATGTAGTGTCATTGTCACTACTGGCAAATTAATTGCAGTTCTGTGAAAAGATCGTATCTCAGATTAACAAACATACCTCAGAGACCAGCTGGCTGCCTCCCCACGACACCCACCCCACTGGTATAACACACTAAGCTCAAAGTTCTGGAGGCAAAAGGAATCAAATGAGTATTTTCTATTGCATTCTGTTAGGCAGTCTTTGCATATAGAAAAGAGTATCATGAGTCTGAGTACATGCCTCACATCTGAAAAAAGATTCCTCTAGGATAGAAACTATTCTAGTGGCAAAGATACAAAGGGTGGAGGAATAATTTCTAAGATATGGACTGAGTCTATGGAGATAGACTAGAGGTCCTACCTCTGACATCAATCCCTGATTGTAACTGTTGATTATATCATCTATAATCAATAATTTAGTCTCTATGCTAAAATGTTTTATGTTACTCATGTTGCAGGTTTTATAGCTTAGCTCACAATATTGTACAATTATTTCAATGATTGGTATTAATATTATTTGACTCTTGTACATGGCTTAATGGCAATCTGTCTTCTCTCTTGATGAGTGAACCATTCTTGGGTCAATGAACCCAACTTCATCTTGGATTATCCTTCTAGGATTACGTGGTAATCAGTGTATTTGCATTTTATTTAGGTATTTATTTATAGTAATTTGGCCTATGAATAAAAGTATAGACATAGTAGAAAATTACCTCAATCATGATGACTTAGGAAGATAAACCACTTAAAAATGAGAAGAGGCACTAACAAAATTAAGTAGAGATGCTGAGTGCCTGAAGGACAGAAGGGAGATTATCTACTTGTCATAACTAGCCTTGTCAGTGTAGCACCACTGTTAAGAGGGTCACCTTTGCAGTCAGACAACATACATCCTAACTTACCCACTTACTGGGATATGATTGGATGAGTCTTTAAACTGTCCTAATTTCCTCATTTGTGAAATGAGAATAACGTCAGCATTTCCTTCACAGTTGAAGATTCCATTAGTTATTACCTATAAGGCACTAATAAGTGACTCCTACACAAAGTGTGATATAAAGGATAATATATGTGCAAACTTAAGAATCATTTATTAAAGGAAAATATATGTATTATTTTGGGATGGGAACAAATTAAAGGGGAGAGATTGGATGTCAGTTGCTAGAGTAAGTAGCATGAACCTCATGTTTCCCTACAAGATCTTCTCACTCTGGATGTGAATCCCAGTCACTGAGCAATGGCAGAAGAGCCTCCAAGGACTTGGAAATGGAGATTATCTCCTCGTCACAAACTATAGTAGGAATCTTGCAGACGTTTTCTCTTATTTATCATTTTATTTTCATTTACTTCACCAGATGCTGGTAAAACTCCACAAACTTGATTGTCAAGCAAGATGTATTAATATATTCTTATGTCTAATAAATAGTGAACACTACTTTAAAACATTGCTATATTCATTGCATTTGTAAGTATGAATGATTTGGTGAACCCTGAGTTTAGGGCCATGCTTAAAACCCTTGCTACCTTCAGTACATTTGTAAGGTTCTCTCCAGTATGAACTGTCTGATGATGAGTGAGGTGTGACCCCCAAGTAAAGGCTTTGCCACACTCATCACAATCGTAAGGTTTCTCTCCAGAATGAATTCTTTGGTGAATCTTGAGGTCAGACCATTGTCTGAAGGCTTTACCACATGAGATACATTTGTATGGCTTCTCTCCAGTATGAATTTTCTCATGTAGCCTAAGATGTGAAGACCTGCTAAAAGCCTTATCACATTCATTGCATTTGTAAGGTCTTTCTCCAGTATGGATGACCTGATGTTTAGTTAAGCTTGAAAGGACACTAAAGGCTTTGTCGCACTCACTACATTTATATGGTTTCTCTCCAGTGTGAATTCTCCGATGATTTACAAGGTGTGGCTTTTGACTGAAGACCTTGCCCCACACATCACATTTGTAAGGCTTCTCCCCAGTTTGGATTCTCTGATGACTTGAAAGGTGTGAATTTTGACTGAAGATCTTGCCACACACATCACATTCAAAAGGTTTCTCTCCAGTATGGATTAAATGATGTGTAGTGAGGTGGGACCCCTGAGTAAAGGCTTTGCCACACTCTTCACATTTGTAAGGTTTCTCCTCAGCATGAATTCTTTGGTGAATAGTGATGGCAGACCATTTCCTAAAGGCCTTGCCACATTCAATACATTTGTATGGCTTCTCTCCAGTATGAATTTTCTCATGATGTCTGAATTGGGACTGCCTGATAAAGGCCTTGCCACACTCATTACATTTGTAAGGTTTTTCTCCAGTATGGATTATCTGATGGTATGTCAGGCTTGAATACACAATAAAGGTTTTGCCATATTCATTACATTTGTGTGGTTTCTCTCCAGTATGAATTTTGAGATGTTTTACAAGTTTTGAACTTTGGATAAAAGCCTTGCCACATTCATTACATTTACAAGGTTTTTCTCCAGTATGGATTACCTGATGGTTAGTTAGGTTTGAATGCACAGTAAAGGCTTTGCCACACTCATTACATTTGTAAGGTTTTTCTCTAGTATGAATTCTCTGATGATTTTTGAGGTGTGAATGTTTACTGAAGACCTTGCCACACTCACTACATTTGTAAGGTTTCTCTCCAGTATGAATTTTGCGATGACTTGCTAAGTTTGAATTTTGACTGAAAATCTTGCCACATACATCACATTTATATGGTTTCTCTCCAGTATGGATTATCTGATGTCTAGTGAGGTGAAAGCCCCAATTAAAGGCCTTGCCACACTCATCACATTTGTAAGGTTTTTCCCTAACACATGCTTTCTGGTCTTGTGTGAGTAACAAAGGATTCGTAAAACCATTCTCATATATATTAAACATGTTAATGTTGACACTAGGAGGAATTCTTTGAAGTGGTGAGACTAAGGAACCATTGATGGTAGACTTCTCAACTTGATTACATTCATGCATCTTCCTTTTAGTTTGAAATTCCTGCATTTCAGCCAGATGTGACTGAAAGTTTAATTCAAGCTGATTTTCAACAGGACTATTTCCTGCATCCCTTCTTATGTTGATCTATTCTACCAGTGGTGGAGTTTTTTTGAATTATAGGTACTCCTTTATAATATTTTTCATCAAGCCACTGATAATCAAAATCATGCATATTTTCCTGGATTTCCAAGAAGTGAAAATCTTTGATATCATGGCTTTCATGTCTTTCCAACATCAATGATTGGAAGATTTCTCCTGTGCTATTGCTCTCTTTTGGTGGTAATTCCTTGATCATATGTGTAGGAGAGATATCTACAAAATATAAAGAAATATAGGATTCATATTAACTATAGCTGGTAAATCAATACTTCATACTGAAAAACATATTACACCAAAAATAATATTTATACAGAACAGAAATGTTATAAAAATTTCAACCATGATTTTCAAATTTTTAGGAACACAAAGTTTGGATTTTTAATAAAGAGTGGTTACGCATAATTCAAATGAATTTTAGGGAAGCCCAATTTCAAACAACCTATGGCCCAAACACTTGTGTTGTATAAACTGTTAACCCTGAAAAAGGGATATTTTTCCAACATGATCTCAAAGCAAACAGCAATTAGCAGTAAACACATGGCTGTTTTACTTAAGAGAACAAAAATATTACATCACAAATACTGACTTCATATTTATTGTACACAAATAAATGCTAAAGAAAGCATGTCACACAGTTGGCCCTCCATATCCTTGGATCCCACATCCATGGGTTCCACATCTGTGGACTCAACCAATTGGACTGACAATACGATACTCTTAGTATATGGAACCTGTGGATATGAAGGGCCAATTTTCATATCCAAGGGTTCTGCAGGGCTAACTTTGGGACTTCTGCATCTGAGCATTTTGGTATCCACAGGGTATCCTGGAAACAATCCCCCATGGATACTAAGGAACAACTGTACTGTAATGATAAATAATCCAAAAAAATTGTATCTAAGATAATATATAACAATTTAAAATTCCAAAATAATAGTAGCACTGGGAAAGTGAAAAAAATTAATAAAACAATGTTATAAAAATACAATGTTTTTCTGAATACCTGTTATGAACCTGTCTATACCCACACAGATGACACATTTTGTGACATTAACAAGCGGTGCATGTGATTTATATTGAATAATACATGCTAAGAAAAACCATCATCTGTAAGTCACATTGAAAATGAGTGAGATATTCTAGTAACCCAAAATAAAACCATAAATAAAAAATAACGACCCACAATTATAAAAAATTATAGTCTGTGGAATTCTAAACAATTCCTTCTTAAGAATAAAGGACTTTTATTCTAAAAAGAGCACACATTATAAGAACTGGAAAAGATGTTCAAATCACTGACTTTTGAAATCTCAGGTCGGGTAAATATATAACATTATAAAGAATAAGAATTGGAGAAAGTCATCAGAAATCACAATTATGATTTCACGTCTGCAGTTACACAACAGCCGATCAACAGAGCAGCTCCCTGTCTGTGCAGTACCCTTTAATCATCCATTTCATTGGCCACAAAATATACGGACTGTGTACTTTTAACATTTATTAATTGTTTGTAATACGGACTGTGTACTTTTAACATTTATTAATTAAAGTTAGAGACAACGTTGTTGGAAAAAAATGCAAAATTAAAACCTACAAGATTTAATAAAGGCCAAGGCACCTCATAATAAACATGACAGACGGCCGGGCGCGGTGGCTCATGCCTGTAATCCTACCTCTCTGGGAGGCCGAGGCGGGTGGATCGTTTGAGCTCAGGAGTTTGAAACCAGCCTGAGCAAGAGCGAGACCCCGTCTCTACTATAAATAGAAAGAAATTAATTGGCCAACTAATATATATAGAAAAAAATTAGCCGGGCATGGTGGCGCATGCCTGTAGTCCCAGCTACTCGGGAGGCTGAGGCAGGAGGATTGCTTGAGCCCAGGAGTTTGAGGTTGCTGTGAGCTAGGCTGATGCCACAGGACTCACTCTAGCCTGGGCAACAAAGCGAGACTCTGTCTCAAAAATAAAATAAAATAAAAATAAACATGACAGAAAGTTGATGTATCTTGTTAAATAAAAGTAACTTGAGTTCTTACATAAAACATGCACTATTGTAAAGCATCTAACAGCATTAACTTGTCAAAAAGGACTTGAGGTATATTATTACTATTTCAAATAAGGACAGAAAACCCATAGGTTTATGTTACTTACTCAAATTTACACAGAAAATAAGTGATAGAAACAGGATTTGAACCTGGGCATGCAGGCTCAGACAACATTTTCTTAAGCATGACTGTCTATCCAAGAGTATATAGATTATGAAAGGTAAATGCCAGGAGCTTAGAGAGCAATACTTTAAAGAAGATACAACAGCTGAGCTGTGTTGCAATCTTCATTAGTTCAGGCTGCTATGACAAAGTACCATAGTCTGGATGGTTTAAAGAACAAATGTTTACTTCTTGCAGTACTAGAGGCTAGGAAATCCAAGGTCAAGGCATTAACAGATGTAGCTGGTGCTGCTGAGGGCCCCTTCCAGGTTTGTAGATCGCTGTCTTCTCACTGTATCCTCATATGGGTAAGAGCAGAGAGGAGAAATCTCTCTTTGGACTCCTATATGGGCATTAATCCCATTCATGAGGGCTCTATCCTACTGACCTAATCACCTCTCTCAGGCCCACCTCCAAATACCATCACACTTGGGATTAGATTTTAACACATGAATTTTGGGGGGAAACAAATATTCATTCCATACAATTTTGCCCTTGGTCTCCAAAAAAAATTCATGTCATTCTCACATGCCAAATATATTCATTCCCTCCCAACAATCCCAAAAGTCATAACTTCCAGCATCAACCCTAAAATCTAAAGTATCATCTAAATCAGATATAGGTGAGACTGAAGGTACAATTTATCCTGAGACAAAATTCTTCTCCAGCTATGAAACTGTGAAACCATATAAGTTATATGCTTCCAACATACAATGGTGGGACTGGCATGAAATACACATTCCTGTTCCAAAATTGAGAAATATGAAAGAAAAAAAGAGTTACAGCTCCCAAGTAAGTCCAGACCTGATAGGGCAAATTCCACTAGAATTCAAGGCTCAAGAATAATCTTCTGTAGCTTCATGCTCTGCCTCCCAGGCCCACTGAGGTGGCAACTTCACCCCCACGGCTCAGCAGGATGGTCCCTGAAGCAAATCTCTGACTAGGTCCCACTCCCACAGCAGCTGTCTGCTGGGTCCCTGCCCAGGCTGGAGTTCCCCTTAGTGGCCTCATCTATGCCACAGTTTGCTGTTGATGCTGGGGTTCACCCCCAGGGTTCCACCATGGCTCTACTGGGCTTTGATCCCACTCTTTGAAGTCAAGGTGGAGGCAGAACTGCCTCCAGGGCTACAGCAGCTCTGATAACCTCTGGATCACCTTTGAGGGCCTTCTTTCCTTGTCTTAAAGATTAACCCATGTTCACAGCTAACTAGCTCTATGGTTCAGTCCTATAAGCAGAAGTCCAATAGTCTTCCTTCATTTTGTCCCAGAGATCACGTGAACATTACAAAAATTCAGATGGAAAAAAAGATGAGGAACAAGACAGACTTTATGTGCTAACTGAAGAATGCAACTTCTAGAACTTCAGAATTTTTGTAGAAAATACATGCAATAAAGTATATTCTCAAGATATGAAAAATTCCCAATTTAGCAACTGTAACAAATTTTATTGTGAAAAGTATACTTTAATAGTAGGTACTAAGTCAGGTGAAACAGAAGTAAAAAAAATTAAGACAATATTTTCAATATATTCTGGAGTGTATGTAAGTTTTAGGAAAATAGCTGTTGAGTCATACCTTCAATACCAAAAAAGGAAATCTTGTAAAATGTATAAAACAATATCCATTCCCCAATACAACGCCCTGCACATTTCAGACATAAAGCAACCACTAAAAGTCTAATAAGAAATATGGACTGTTGATTAAATAAATAAAAAATAAGTTCATTTATAATACATAGAAATGTACAAGATGAAAGTAGTAGTAGCTTAAACAAATTACAGTAGACTTAATAAGGTAGGCGTCACTCAACTTCATATGCTCCCTCACTAAAATGCTTAACAATTGTATTTATTGAAGTAACATGAACAATGACACACACAAGGGATGAGGATTGTGGCATGAACAATAGTTTGCTCAACAACCTCATGGTATGAGGTTGTGAACCTGGACAATGTTCTCCCAAGGAGAAATTCCTACACCATTTATTGCTGGATCATTGGTATATTTAATCAACATTGTCGCACTGCCCTTGTGACACTTTCCATCTCAGTATCTTGGGTCATCTTGACAACTTTACTCATTGTCTTCAAGTGGTAGTTTTGCATGATATGGTAACATATTGATCAAAGTGTTGTCTTTCAAGAATTTTCTGCCATCAAATAAACCCACTCCATGTGAGAGCACAACAGAATCTGTCCTTAACCTAAAGGTGGGTTACCACAGCAGAAAAAAACTGGATGAAATTTCATACTCTAGGAGCGTGTATTTCAAAGGCAAGTTTCAAAGGCAAATGACAGAAACTTAAGAGACTACATAATCAGAAAGAGCCAAGGTTTTTTGTTTTTTTTACATTCAGAGTAGTAAGAGGAGTAGAAGAAAGAGAAAAATACAACATACAGAGGTCAGATTTTGTAGGATCTTGAGACAGGACCCTATGGTCTGCCAATAGACTTCTTGTTAGGAGCCTGAAAGACAGAGATATGCTCCTCATTTAGGACTGAGGATTAATGAGAGGATCTCTCTGTCCATGGCCATTACAGTTCTGCTGAGTAACAATCTCAGAAGACCAACACAGTCCCCTGTTATTCTACTATTCACAGCAGAGAAGTGTGATAAAAGCAGACTGGAAGAAATGGCTGAGGGACATCAACAGGTAGAGAGGGCTGGAGACAGCTCTGTGCAGTTTCCGGGACCCCAGATGCAAAGAAGGAGCAGCCAGTGACTTCCCGTCTCCTGATGAGACCTTCCAAGTACAGAAAATGAGGATGGGACTGGGAAAGGTCCAGGCATCAGGTCTTTGGAGGCCATAGTTTTGATCTATATAGACAGAGAACTGAGTCCCAGGTGGAATCAAAGACAGAAAGAGAGACCATGGGGAAACAAGACCCCTTTGAAAGAGCCCTCACTGAGCCACACAGAGTCAGAGGACCAAAGAGTTCACAGAAGCCAGATGACAAGGTGTTGTCCATCATGATAAAGACCTCACTTGGTCTCTGTTTGAGCTGGAGCACCACTGGAGGGGGAAGGGATAGTGTTACACATCTGAAGAAAAGAGTGATAAGTGAGGGAGAAGGGAGGTTTCCTGTGAGAGTTCACAGGAAATAAACTTGTTTTCCCATAGAACTCTTCACCTTGTTAAGAGCTACTCAAACACTTATTTATTGGTGCAGCTTCCACGCTGCCTATCTGAGCTCTTACTTGTATTCACACCTTCAATACATTCCCATGCATTATGCATTTGGTTTTCTCGCTATTTTCATTTCGCTCTCCACAGCCCAGGGTTCTTTCCCTTGCTCCAACATGGAGATAACACTCAGGTCAAAAAGAGAGAGTCTTGCTTATAAAATAAAGGAATGTGATATGCTATGGCTTTTCCAGAATTCTTACCTTATGTTTAGCTAAGGAAAGAAGACATTATAAATGGATAAAGAAAAATATTTCAGGGTGTCATGGTGGCTCAACCTGTAATCCTAGCTCTCTGGGAGGCTGAGGCAGGAGGATCGCTTGAGCCCCGGAGTTTGAGGTTGCAGTGAGCTACAATGAAGCCACTGTACTCTACCTGGGGCAACAGAGCAAGACTCTGTCTCACAAAAACAAAAACAAAAATGTTTCATAAATTATTCACCAATTGCCTCCTTCTGAATGTTTAGGGAGCACTGTAACATCAGACATCTAGCTCTCTTCAAAGAACCACTGAATCAAAAGCACAGGGCTAGAAAACACCTGGATATTTTAAAAGCCTGCCATGGGGTCTTATTTCTACTTAATCTTTGGAACCACCAGCGATGTACCATGGAGGATGCAAATAATCTGAAGAAAGGGGACAGTTAAGCAAGTCCAGATGCAGCATTATGGAGTTTTTCATTTCAGAGTCAAGAAGGCTTCAGTCTCAGTCAAGCAACGCAGGGGCTGCCAAGAGGCACGCAGAGAAAATGCAAAGATACACAAGGGCGGATCCCAGCTTCTGAAAGGAAGTTATCCTCACCCAGGGAGACCAGGTTCCTGTAGTTCTCCAGCATCACGTCCCTGTATAAAGCCCTCTGAGCAGGGTCCAGGCATTTCCACTCCTCCAGAGAGAATTCTATGGCCACATCCCTGAATGCCAACATTCCCTGAAATAAAAAAGCACATTTCACTGAGAAGCCATGGGGAGAGTTATCATTTTCACATAAAATGACAAAAGGAAAGAGGTGTAAGGAACAATTAGGTTTAAGTGAGCATTATGACTGATCTTTGAAAAGATATTTTTAAGTAAATTATGTGTCTTTTTTAATACTTTTCCATAAGAAGTTATGATATCCTCTAAATCAGTGCAGATTTCTCATTTTTATGGCCAATATAAGAAATATAATATAGGAAGCCAACACAAGGTTTTCTCTGTAGAAGTGTCAGAGGCCAAGCACGGTGTCTTACACCTGTAATCCTAGCACTCTGGGAGGCCAAGGCAGGAGGATTACTTGAGGTCAGGAGTTCAAGACCAACCTGACCAACATAGCAAGACCTTGTCTCTACAAAACATGTTTATCAAACATGAATAGCAGTAAGCACTGGTTGTATTTCCTTTAAATTTAAAGTGAAAAAAGAGGGTTGGCCAGGGCTCCTACCGTTCACCACTGCATAGGATACCTTACCAGAGGCCAATAGAAGATGGAAAAAGAAAAAAAAAGAAAAAAGAGAAAAGAAAGAGTCAAAGGGCTGGAACTGTTGAAATTCACAGATGACAAGAATGCAACCTACAAAAAGAATGTCATTTAACTATAGAGCTAATAACACGCTAAAAACAATATTCCTTCTTTAGCAGCACTAAGTAAAAAATACACACACAAGAATTAGAATGCAGTGACTGTTAACTAAAGTGAGTGGCAAAAAAAAAAAAATAGAAAGAAATAGACTAAAAATTTTTAAAAGAAAAAAATTTTAAATAATAAAAATAATAAAAAAAGATTTAGAATGCATTTCAATTAGCACATATGTTGCGGCAGTGTGTACAGCTAGTGTTACAGCTCTTGTTACAGCTCTTATCCATTTGACCGGGGAAAGAACCAAGTGGCACACAAAGAGTCGGAGAACAGCCTTTATTCTTCTACAGCAGGCTCAGCACACCTAGTGTTACAGCTCTCTTCGTGTCTTCCTATGTTCTCCCCCTTTCTGCCCTTCTACCCCTGCTTTTTACCCTTTGTAGGGCTCAAGAAGCATCCAATCAGCAACAGGCTTTAACATCCAATCAACAACAAGCTTTAACATCCAATCAAAAACAGTGGGATTCACCCAATCAGGATCACACAAACAGCGTGGCTGGAAACAGGCAGCAGCACATGGGCCTGGGGCATTCCAGCACCCCGCCCAGTCTGGGGTGGCTATGTGGCACAGGGCCCCGGCCCCAGCAGCGTGCCTCTAGCTGGCCACGTGCAGCACTGGTCCCTGGAGATACAGAACTACAGGGAGGCGGCAAGCGGCCGCGTCTCAGCGCCCGACATTTTCCGCATCACATATACCGTGGCACCTATTTATAAGATATTTCCAGACCTATATATAGAAATTATAAAACTGAAGAAGTGACGTCAGCAAGATAGTAAAATAGAAAGACCCAGACCCGCCATATACACAGATGTAACAATATGTGAAACAACTGCCTTTGGTAGAAATCCAGAAATCTGTTAAGAGGTTCCTATGCCCCAAGGGAGTGTAAAGCCAATTGCATCAAAACTGGGTAGGAAATTCTGTGGTACTCACCAGAGCCTTTGCCCCAGGCATGCAAAATAGTGTAACTGGGGGAAAACTCCCAACTTATCCCTGGAGAGGAATGAAGTGGAACATCTCTACCGTACTCTGACTTTTCAGGGAGTTGCCTGGAGAACTAGTTTCTGTCTTGCCTGAATGTAGGCACCGAAAGGAACAGGGAAGCAAGGTAGTGGCCACTGAGAACAAAGATCATCAACAAAACCTACTGTTGGCATTAACATAGACAAACACTAGGTAGAGATCCAGTACCATGGCTTACAAAAGCATGAGAGAGGCCTCAGTACTGCAGATAGTCAAGAGGAGAGTACCTGTGTAGAAACTGATAAACATCTTCAATCAGGAGATTATAAACCGGCAGGTGGCTCACGCCTGTAATCCTAGCACCCTAGGAAGCCAAGGTGGGTGGATCGCTCAAGGTCAGGAGTTTGCAATCAGCCTGAGCAAGAGCTAGACGTCGTCTCTACTAAAAATAGAAAGAAATTAATTGGCCAACTAAAACTATATAGAAAAATATTAGCCGGGCATGGTGGCACATGCCTGTAGTCCCAGCTACTCAGGAGGCTGAGGCAGAAGGATTGCTGGAGCCCAGGAGTTTGAGATTGCTGTGAGCTAGGCTGATGATACCACAGCACTCACTCTAGCCTGGGCAACAAAGTGAGACTTTGTCTCAAAAAAAAAAAAAAATGGAAATTATAAACAAAAGTCAGAGAATACAAATCCCAAGAAAAGATTTAAGAAATTTCCTGAATCTCTAGCCAGGTTGATTAGACAAAGTCCTCAGTGGACAAAACTACACAGCAAAGGTTGGAAGAGGTGGCTGATTTTTCAAATGCCAAGGTCCCAGCAGACTACAAGACATACAAAGAAAAAGGGAAACATGGCTCTTATAAAATAAGTTAAATCTCCAGAAACTGATCCTGAAGAAACAGATATATGAATTATCACAAAACAAATTAAAAAGAATTATCATAAAGATGCTCAAAGAATTAAAGGAGAGTAGAGATAGACAACTTGACAAAATTATAAAAATTTTGCATGAGTAAAACAAGAATATCAGCTGAAAAACAGAAATTACAAAGAACCAAATAAAAATTCTGGAGCTAAAAAATACAATAACTAAATTGAAATATTCACTGGAGGCGTTCAACAGCAGGCATGACAAGGCAGAAGAATCAGCAAACTCAAAAACAGGACTTTCAAAATTAATGAAGAGGAGCAAAAAATAAAGGCAATGAAGAAAAATGAAGACTGTAAGGGACTTATGGGACACCACAAAAGTGTAACATTTCCACATTAGGAGAGTCTCAAAAGGAGAAGAAAAAGAGAAGTCAGCAGAGTCTATTTTAAGAAATAATGACCCCAAATTTCCCAACTCTGAGGAAAGAGATGAACATATAAATTTAAGAAGCTTAAAGAGAACCAACTAGAATAAATCTAAGAGAACTATACCAAGACACATCACAATCAAACTGTCAAAAGCCAGAGACAAAGAAAGAATCTTGACAATGACAAGAGAAAAGTGATTTATCACACAAGTGGGAGCATCCAGGCCAGGCGAGGTGGCTCATCCCTGTAATCCTAGCACTCTGGAAGGCTGAGGTGGGCGGATTGCTCAAGGTCAGGAGTTCCAGACCAGCCTGAGCAAGAGCAAGACCCCATCTCTACTATAAATGGAAAGAAATTAAGTGGCCAACTAATATATATAGAAAAAATTAGCCGGGCATGGTGGCGCATGCCTGTAGTCCCAGCTATTCGGGAGGCTCAGGCAGAAGGATCGCTTGAGCCCAGGAGTTTGAGGTTGCTGTGAGCTAGGCTGACGCCATGGCACTCACTCTAGCCTGGGCAACAAAGCGAGACTCTGTCTCAAAAAAAAAAAAAAAAAAAAAGTGCTAGCACCCATCAGATTATCAGCAAATATCTCAGCAAAAACCTTGGAGGTTCCTGATGACATATTCAAAGTTCTGGGAGAAAAAAAGAGGTTTTACTATATCCAGCAAATACTAAATACTATATCCAGCAAAACTATCCTTTGAAGAAGGGGCAATTAAGACTTTCCCAAGTAAACAAAAGCTAAGGGAATAAATACTGCTATAGCTGCCCTACCAAAAATGCTGTAGGGAATCCTTCAAATTGAAGCAAAAGGCCAATAAACATTAACACAAAACCATATAAAAAATTCTTTCATAAATGTAAATATACAGACAGACTGGGTTTAATGAGATTCCGAAAGTGGCCTGGAGGAGACAGTGGGGCAAAGTTTGTCATTATCAACCTTCCCTCTTAAAAATTCCAGAACCATTTTTTGCATACCTACGCAAAATAAACTGTTTCAAGGTTTTCATCACATTGATTCCTCTTCTCCAGAAATCATAGTAAAATATTTTTAAAATACAAAATTGTGAATGGAACACTATTGTTAAAAATATAGGGAGAGGGGCCGGGCGAGGTGGCTCACACCTGTAATCCTAGATCTCTAGGAGGCCGAGGCGGGCAGATTACTTGAGGACAGGAGTTCAAAACCAGCCTGAGCAAGAGTGAGATCCTGTCTCTACTATAAATAGAAAGAAATTAATTGGCCAACTAATATATATATATAGAAAAAATTAGCCGGGCATGGTGGCACATGCCTGTAGTCCCAGCTACTTGGGAGGCTGAGGCAGAAGGATTGCTTGGGCCCAGGCAGTTTGAGGTTGCTGTGAGCTAGGCTGATGCCACAGCACTCACTCTAGCCTGGGCAGCAAAGTGAGATCTGTCTCAAAAAACAAAACAAAACAAAACAAAATATATATATATAGGGAGAGGGTTAGTTGTAGAAATAAACTCTGGGCAAATTTTTTTCAGCATGGGCTCTGTTGGAATAAGGTTCCAAGTCAATTCAGCTCATCCTTCAACATCTGCAAAGAACGGAATAGAAAATAGGGACTTGAGGGGAACATCTACTTACTAGATTACAGCTCACTAATTTTACAGATCACATAGAGGAAGAAAATTGAATATCAGACCAACTGGTTAAAGTAGGTTTGAGAGTAAAGATAAAAAAATCATTGAAAGCATTACTAACTGAAACTATCTAAAATTATTTTTTAGGAATGAAACAAGTTTCCAAATATGTGATAAGAGTAGAAAGCATGCATACCTCAATCTCAACTGTAAAAAAGAAATAATTTGGAAATTGTTTTTTTAAACAAATCTAATGGGTTCTGGGGTGACAGTTTTAAAACTTTGAGGATATAGTTGACTCTTAAACAATTGTGCAGTTTCACTTAACACATGGGGTTTCTTTTCAATAAATATATTGGAAACATTTTTCAAGATTTGTGTTGTGATACCCTTTTAAGAAGGGTCACAGATAAACGGCATAGCCTAAAAATATCAAAAAAAAATTAAGAAAAAGGTATGCCATGCATGCATAAAATATATGTAGATACTAGCCTATTTTATCAATTACTATCATAAAATATACACAAATCTATTATAAAAAGTTAAAATTTTTCAAAACTTACACACACATTTACAGACCATACATGATACTACTCACAGTTGAGAGAAGTAATTTTATGCAGTTATGGTTTAACACTTATTTATAATTGTGACAATTACAAGTGTCACAATTGTAAATAAGTGTTAAACCATAACTGCATAAAATTAACTATAGTCCATACTGTACTACAATAATAATTTTATAGCTACCTCCTGTTGCTATTGCAGTTAGCTCAAGTGTTTCAGGTATCCATTTAAAATGCCATGTCTCTCTAGTAAATTGCATATTGCAGTAAAAAGTGATCTCTCTCCTGGTTCTCATGTATTTTTCATTCTGGTTGGTGTAATATCACAAACTTTGAATAACACTATGGGACCTATACTAACTGCCAATGGTGATACCATAAGTGCTCCCAAGAAGTAGAAAAAAGTCATGATGTTAGAATAAAATGTTGAATTGCTTGAGATGCACCACAGATTGAGGCCTGCAGCTACAGCTGTCCACCATTTCAAGATAAATGAACCCAGAGTAAGGATCATTGTGAAAAAAGAAAAGGAAATTCCTGAAGACATAACTGAAGCTATGCTAGCAGGCATAAAAACCTTGTACTTTTTGTAAATATCTTTTTATCTCATATTGAAAAAGCGTCTTTTATGTGGGTGCAGGATTGTTGTAAGAATTGCTATAAGAAAGGCATACCTATAGACTCTAATATGATTTGAGAAAAAGTAAAGCCATTATATGGCAATTTAAAGCAAAAGACAAGTGAAGGATCTAAAGCTGAAGAATTTAATGCCAGCAAAGGATGGTTTGATAATTTTAGAAAGAGAATGGGCTTAAAAAAATGTCAAGATAACAGGGGAAGCAGGAAGAGGTAGTAGAAAAGTTCCCAGAAGCCATTAAGAAAATCACTGAGGAGAAAGGATATTTGCCTGACCAGGTATTTAATGCAGACAAAAGTGCCCTATTCTGGGGGAAAAAATGCTACAAAGGACATTTATTAGTAAGGAAGAGAAGCAAGCACCAGGATTTAAGGAAAGAAAGGATAGGCTAAGTCTACTGTATTGTGCAAATGCAGCTGGATTTATGATCAGGACTTCCCTCATCTATCAAGCTGCTAAGCCCCGAGCCTTGAAGGGAAAAGACAAACACCAGCTGTCAATCTTTGGCTGTACAACAAGAAGTCCTGGACAACAAGAACTCTTCTTCTATACTGGTTCCATCAATGCTTTATCCCCGAAGTCAGGAAGTACCTTGCCAGTAAGGGACTGCCTTTTGACATTGAACAATGACCCTAGCCACCAGAACCCCATGAGTTTGACACTGAAGGCATCAAAGTAGTCTACGTACCCCCAAAAACAACATCTCTAATTCAGCCTCTCAATGGGGGGAGAGGGGAGTCATAAGGACCTTTAAGGCTCATTATACATGGTACTCTATGAAAAGGATTGTCAACACTATGGAAGAGAACCCCAACAGAGAGAACAACATGAAAGTCTGGAAGGATTGCACCATTGAAGATATCATTACTGTTACAGAAAAAGCCGTGAAAACCATCAAGACTGAAACAATAAATTCCTGTTAGAGAAAACTGTGTCCAGGTGTTGTGCAGGCCTTCACAGTATTTACAGCAGAGCCAATCTTGGAAATCATGAAAGAGATTGTGGATATGGCAAAAAAGGTGGGGGGGGGGGGGGAAGGGTTTCAAGATTTGGATCTTGGAGAAATTCAAAAGCTAATAGACACCACACCAGAGGAATTAACAGAAGATGATTTGGTGGAGATGAGTGTTCCAGAACTAGTGCCAGAAGACAAGGAAGAAGATACATAGAAGCAGTGCTGGAAAAGAAAAAAAATGACATTAAATAATTTGACAGAAGGGTGCTGATTATTCAAGACTGCTTTTGACTTCTTTTACAACAATGGACCCTTCTATGATATGGGCACTGAAACTAATGCAAATGGTAGAAAAAGGATTTGTCACATATAGAAACATTTTTAGAGAAACGAAAAAACAAAAAAATCACATATAAATTACCCTGCATTTCCGTAAAGTTCCACTGAGTATGTCTGCCTCTCCTGCTTCCTCTTCCTCCTCCTCCACCTCTGCCACCCCTGAGACAGCAAGTCCAACCCCTCCTCAGCCTACTCAATATGAACACAACCAAGATGAAGACCTTTATGATGATCCACTTCTGCTTAATAAATAGTAAATATATTGTCTCTTCCTTATGATATTCTCAGTAACATTTTTTTTTCTCTAGCTTACTTTATTGTAAAAATACAGTATATAATACATATAACATACAAAATGTGTAAGGCTCTGGTCAACGGTAGGCTATTAGTAGTAAAGTTTTCAGGAAGTCCAAAGTTATACGTGGATTTTCGACTGCAGAGGGGTGGGCACCCCAACCCCTGAGTTTTTCATGGGTCAAAATATATCATATTTAGAAAAGAATGTCATTAGCTGATTATAGAATGTCACCAATGCTTTGAGAAGTTAATACTTATTTGTAGAAAAGTAGAAATTGTATAAACTAAGATCCTAAGCTTCAAAAAGTACAATGAATTATTCATTCGCTAGAAAGAAAAACAGAAAATCCGTTATTAAGAAAGCACTTTTGGGCCGGGCGCAGTGGCTCACGCCTGTAATCCTAGCTCTCTGGGAGGCCGAGGTGGGCGGATCGTTTGAGCTCAGGAGTTCGAGACCAGCCTGAGCAAGAGCGAGACCCCATCTCTACTATAAAAAAATAGAAAAGAAATTAATTGGCCAACTAATATATATAGAAAAAATTAGCCGGGCATGGTGGCGCATGCCTGTAGTCCCAGCTACTTGGGAGGCTGAGGCAGCAGGATTGCTTGAGCCCAGGAGTTTGAGTTTGCTGTGAGCTAGGCTGACGCCACGGCACTCACTCTAGCCTGGGCAACAAAGTGAGACTCTGTCTCAAAAAAAAAAAAAAAAAAGAAAGCACTTTTGGCGGGGCGTGGTGGCTCATGCCTGTAATCCTAGCACTCTGGTGAGAGGCTGAAGCAGGAGGATCACTCAAGGTCAAGGTGAAGGTCAGGAGTTCGAGACCAGCCTCAGGGAGAGTGAGGACCGGTCTCTACTAAAAATAGAAAGAAATTAATTGGCCAACTAAAAATATATAGAAAAAATTAGTTGGGCATGGCAGTGCATGCCTGTAGTCCCAGCTACTCGGGAGGCTGAGGCAGGAGGATCGCTTGAGCCCAGGAGTTTCAGTTGCTGTGAGCTAGGCTGAGACCTTGGCACTTTAGCCCAGGCAACATAGTGAGACTCGGGGAAAAAAAAAAGAAAAGAAAGCACTTTTAACGTTTCTTTAAAAAGGCACCATGTAGTGATAAAGACTCAATCATCTCTTGCCCCACTTTACTGTCCCACTTCCTACACTATGCAAGGAAAAGAGAAGAGGGGGACCCACATTTAATGAGACAAGTAACTGTTCTCTGGCTGAATAGGGACTGCAAATGGGAAGAGCCTCTGATGCCAAAAATTATTAAATCCACAAGCTTTATAGACAGCAGTTCTGTAATTCTTATCCTCATCTGTATTTAAACAAATTTTAAATGTATTAGATTTTAATGAGAAATCAACATGTCATAACTTAATCATCCATATGCAATTACCTCACCACTCATATGGACCCAGGATCTTGTCTTTCTTCAATGCAGTGTCCCCCTCCCTCATTCCGTACATACCTCATTCTCACCTTCTCTCTCTAGCTCTTTTTTTCCTTTTCTTTTCCATGTCTCCACCTGGGTTTCCCCTCATCATTTTGTGGCCCTCTACTCTCCTGCTCTTCTCCCCTTCTCCCCTCTGTTCCTTCTCTTCTACCTGTTCTGCTCCATTCTGGTAACTTCTTGGACTTGTTCCTTTCTCCCAGTCTTTTCAGTGTCCCCAATTTCCATATATTTCTGCCTTCCCCATCTCTGCTCCCCCTCTGCTTTCCCTGTTAAATTCCTGCTTCTCTGTTACACCCCCTTGTCCCACGCGAGGTGACTACGAAGGAGACGCTTAGGAGTAGAAGGCCCTGGCCTGAGGAAGACTCCCTGTGAGAACGACAGAGGTGGCGCCTTAGGACAGAGGTGGGGTCTACAGAATCCCAGAACCTAGGAGAGGACGCGGAACGTCCAGGATCGGGGCTGCGGCGCTGCCCTACAGGGTCCGACAAGGGCCAAAAGGTCGTGGATATCGCGGGTGAGGATTTTAAACGGCGCGGGGCAAGAGGAGAGGTCAGTAAAGTTTAAAGCAGAAAAAAAGATGCGAAAGGTGGTGTTTAGTGGCCCAAGGCAGAAAGAATGGGGATAGGGACCAGGCTCAGAGCGATTTTAACCCAAAGGGAGGGAATCCCTGGACTCTGACGGCGACGTCTCCTTTTACTTGGGGTAGAGGGAGCGGTGCGGGGATTTTAGGGACCCCCAGGCCCGAGGCATGGAGGAAGGGGGACTGCAAAGCGCAGATTTGATCTAAAGACAGGGGAATTCACGCTCCGCGCGGTGTGATCTTCACTTCGGGCGATCAGCTTCCAGGCCTGTAAGGAACGCCGCGCGTGTGAGAGAACGGGCGGCCTAGGGGCGGGGCGCGACTGCCAGGGGCGGCGCCACAGACAGACCCGGGCAAGAACCGCGGGCGTGATGGGGCGGGGCGAAGAGGCCCATGGGCGGGGCGTAACCGCGGGGCGGGGCCTGCACGTCACGCCGCTTTGCTCCCAGCCTGTCCCTCTTTTCCAGGTTTGGAAACATTTAAGTCTGCTTCGTATCCTTGGAGCAGTTTTGCTTTTTGTCTATTTTAAGTTAGCATTTCAGACAGGTTTTTTCTGTTTTTGAGACAGAGTCTCGCTTTGTTGCCCAGGCTAGAGTGAGTGCCATGGCCTCAGCCTAGCTATGAGCAACCTCAAACTCCTGGGCTCAAGCAATCCTCCTGCCTCAGCCTCCCGAGTAGCTGGGACTACAGGCATGTGCCACCATGCCCGGCTAATTTTTTCTATATATAGTCGGCCAAGTAATTTCTTTCTATTTTTAGTAGAGACGGGTCTTGCTCTTTCTCAGGATGGTTTTGAACTCCTGACCTTGAGCGATCCGTCCGCCTGGGCCTCCCAGAGTGCTAGGATTCCAGGCGTGAGCCACCGCGCCCGGCAATTCAGACAGTTTTAAGGTAAAGCCTTGGAGTTGCGTGAGCTACTTATATTGCAAACTAAGATGTTTTCCTCTTAAGTTGCAAACCGTTTAAGTCGAAAGATATTTTTGCCAGCGGGTTGGACCCAATCCTGTTAGTGAGGCTGAAGCAACTGGTCTGGGAATGCGACCTCTTTTCGGGGGGCAGATGTTGGGGAGGTGATTTGATCCAGAAATGTTTCCCGCAAGTAGAATTATTGTAAGCAATTTAATTAAACAAGACTGTAATTGTCTGTGAAGGGGATGCAAACTACATAATTTTGAGATATATGAACTCACCTTTAAAGATGTTTTCCAATATGAGAATCCTTCAGCATGAGGGCTCTGGAATCCACATCATACAATGATTAAAGCACCTGTGCTGGCTGATGCTCAACGAAGAATGCAACCGGGCGGCCGCGGTGGCTCACGCCTGCAATCCTAGCACTCTGGGAGGCCGAGGCAGGCGGATTGCTCGAGATCAGGAGTTCGAAACCAGCCTGAGCAAGAGCGAGGACCGGTCTCTAGTATAAATAGAAAGAAATTAATTGGCCAACAATATATATATAGAAAAAATTAGCCGGGCAGGTGGCGCATGCCTGTAGTCCCAGCTACTCGGGAGGCTGAGGCAGCAGGATTGCTCGAGCTCAGGAGTTTGAGGTTGCTGTGAGCTAGGCTGACGCCACAGCACTCACTCTAGCCTGGGCAACAAAGTGAGACTCTTGTCTTAAAAAAAGAAAAAGTCTATTCCTAGGGCGGAAATGAAGGTGGTGTTGAAGGCATCACCCGAAAAACGGAAAGGGACGCAGGTCTTCCCCACCCTCGCGTCCCGACCAGCGTGGGAAGCAGGTCGCACGTCTTCCCGTGGGGAGGAGCGGCTCGGCTCTCGCTGCCGGTGGCCCCCAGGGATCCGGATCCGTCCCCAACTCCTCACTCGGGCGTTCTCAGGCCGGAGGCCCGGGGGAGCGTGAGGAAAAAGGAAGCCTCGAGAGGGCGCGGGGGCCCTGCGAACGGCCTCGCTGAGGAAGGCCCGATGATGGCGGCGACCGCGGCCCCGCAGCCTCTCCGGCCGCTCCGCCGGGTCCCGGGGAGTCGCCCGGGACGAGTGGCCTCCGCTCCCCCTTCAGGGCTGCCGGCCGGACGCGCCCGCGCCTACAATTTTAAATTAAAAAGAAATACAAGACCTAAAATAGAATACAATTTTAAAATAAAAAAAGCATGTTGTGTACCTTCAGAATGCACCTAAAGTGAATTTGAAATTACATTATATTTAGAAAATTATTGCATTAAGCATATTATGATGTGAATAAAGTTTATGTCAAAGGTGTTTGAGGTGAACGTGTAAGGCTGCTGGCGGCCCCCGCCCTTCCCTAGGTCAAAAAAGAAAAGGCTCAGGAGACCGGACCCGCCAAGGACAAAACTGGCAGGCCCCGCTGAGAGGAACCACACCCAGAAGTCCACCCGGATAAGAACGGCTCGGCTCCGGGTTCTGCAAATACCGCCAGCCCCTCTTGTTTCTCGATGACCACCCAAGGTCACAATGGAAAATCCCCAGCTCTTCCCGCCAAAAGTCCCTAGCCAGGCCCAAAGGGAATAAAATGCCTCAACCCCTTCAAACGGCAGCGACTTCTGGGCACCCCTCTCTTGGGGCCCCAGAACCTCCTCCAGCAGCGTATAATGAAGCCACGTGGTTTGGCCCCACTCTTTCTGTCTTTCCTTCTCGCTGCAGCCGAAAAACCTTACATAACGCATTTCTTCTTTTGTTTTATTGTTGTTAACTCATTTTAATGTGGAATAAAATAACTAGTATCAGGAAGACCAATGCAATTTATATCTATTTTTTAAAAGTTATTGGTCGATTTAAAGCAACAGTTGGTGCTTTAACTTATCGCGGGAGAGGAAACTTTTATTTCTGGGGCTCGTCAGTCCTGCAGCCAGTACCCTGGGACGTGAGGGATCAGGACAGCTCTCTACCCACGTGACAGTGGAGTGGAATTTGGCCTTTTTATGAATCCTGGATTGACGACATTGGACATCGTGGGACAAATCGGGAAATTGCAATGTGAGCAAAGCAGTCGGGGATATTAATATTTAGCTTTAATCTTTATTTGCCGGCTAGATACATTCCGGTTATAGAGTCGGTCTATTTTTGTACACATGCATCCTAAAGCATAACTATCTCTATTTTCTTGTTTGTTAACAAACCAGAAATTAATACGTTAACCCTGTTTGAGTCCATTAGAAAGATGTTTGTTCTCACATACTAAACTAAAAAAAAAACTTTTCTCGGGCTTTTGCCTTTCCACGATTCACACGCCACATATTGTCCCTATGAAAGTCTGGAACTGAGTACAAGGTTGACTGTTTCCCATTAGGGCGCTAAAGGAATAGGAACGCGGGAGGAAGCGGACCGCCTTGGACCTGAGCTCTCAACGCCCCGCCCTCGGACCGCCCCAGGCCCCGCCCTCGGTCCGCCCAGGCCCCGCCCTTCCGCGGCCCCGCCTCAGGCCCCGCCCACGCGCTGCCTGGGCTTCTCTCGCGCATGCGTAGTTTCCTGCAGTCCCGGAAGCGGAGCCTGTGGAGTGAAGCAGATGCTGCGGAGTGTGAGTGTCCCCGTGTCTAGATTAAACCTGCACTTGGCTGTCTTCCGTCTTTCATACCCGGTGCCCGGGGGTCGCTATGAACCTTAAAATCCCCAAACCGCCTCCTCCACCCCAGGTAAATTCAGACTCGCGGTCCGTTTGGTTTAAAATCGCTCTGAGGCTGGCGCTGTCCCCTCTTTGTGCCTTCGGACCAGGTAAACACCGCCCTTCACATTCTTTTTTCTTAAAACTCTTTACTGATCCCTCCGCCCGCACCGCGCTTTTTAAAATCGTCGGCCCGGGAGGGCAGCGCCGCAGCCTCAGTGCAGGAGAGGCCACGTCCTCTGCCCGGTCCTGGGAATCTGCAGACCCCACCCTTAGCTACTAAGGCACCATGCCCCATCACTCCTCCTCAGGCCTCATCCTGCTCTCCAGGCCTCCCCTTCACAGTCACCGCATCCCCTGTCCCCTCGTTTGGGGAGGTGACCGGGGCCTGTCTGTGACACCCA